>AFQZ01000638.1:0-28888 GCA_000222935.2 Aciculosporium take MAFF-241224 | reverse complement strand
AAGCTATATACCCTATAGCTTATAAGCAAGACCTCTGTTTATTGTACTTGCTTATTAAGTAAGAGACTTCCAATACTGCTGTGGGATAGTATTAGGTATAATTAGGCGTGCCTTCTTATATCTAGCTATACCTCACAATACCTTTATATTACCGTTATTACTTTATACACTTTCTTCTATATTTTAGCTACTCTCTTAATACTTTATAAAATTTTATAAGCTAAGGTTTTGCTAATAATATTCTTAGTTTTAGGTTCTAGCTTATGCCTTATTATAATATTAAATAGTTCCTTAGTATTTATTAATTTTTAGAGTACTTATTTCTCCTTACTAGTTTTAAGGGGTTATAGGTCCTTAGGAGATTATAACTTCCTAGCTAACTACTTTTTCTCTCTTTTAAGTATAATAGGATTCTCTATTATTAAAGGACCTTTTACCCCTTATATAGTCTTATTTATTATCTTATTTAAGTTAGTTAAATCTTTAAGTATAATAAACCCTTCTATATATATTAATATAATAAGGTTTTCCATTTCTTTATAGTCTTTATTATTTTAAAAGTCTAGGTAGGTAAAAGACTTATAGTAAACTAACATATTACTTCCTAAGGATTCTTTGCTTAATACTAGATTTTGCTTTAGTAGTAACGTAAGTTATATAATAATAGCTGGTTATTTCTATTATTTCTTACTAAATAAAGCTGTTTTTTATGTTTTATTGCCTCCTAAGGTCTCCTTAGGGTTATTATCTAGATTAAGACTAAAAACCATAGTTAAAAGGGTATCCCTAATACTTAATAGTTTTATAAGTTAAGAAGCCTTTAGTTCTTTAATAGATGCAACTATAAGCAAGGTTTCTAGCTCTTTAAGAGGTATTATAGCGGTTAAAGTCTCTGGTTTTATAAGAGGTATAGTCCTAGATAGGGTGGTTTTAATCCTTAATAATGTTACCTTAGGTTTAGTTACTAATAGTTTAAGAAGCCCTTTCTTCTTAGTCTTTTTTAGTATTTATTATATTAAAATTAGCTTTTCCTTAAAGTATAAGTAATATATAGGGACTAGGCTAACTAGTTATAATAGTTCTAAGGTCTAGTAAATCTTTTCTTTATAAAATTTATAACTTCCTAGGTAAGAAAGATCCTTAATCTTATTATTAGTAGTTACTAGTCTTCCTTTAGGGCTAAGAGGGTTAGGATTCTGCTTAAGGTATTTATAAAGCTTATAAATACAGTAAAGCTCTCTCTTAGTAATAGTTATAGTATATAGTTAGTAGTCATTTAATTCCTAGCGCTAACTTATTAATTTAAATATAAGTTTTATTAAATCCTTCTTACCTCTTAGCTTATAGCCTTACTATAGGTAGTAAATCTAATGTTTTAGTATACTACCTTACTTATTAATAATAGTAACCCTAACTTTTTAACTATTATAGCCTTACTAGTTAGAACCTAGTAATCTAGTAATTTAACTTAATATATCTTACTAACTAAAAGTACTAAGTTCTTAATTTTTAGTTAAAACCTTATATAAAGAATATAAGTAATTACTACTAGTTATTATATAGTAGTATTATTATATAGTTAGTTAGAAGCAACTATAAAGCTATTATTAATATTATTATAAATTGGTCATTAAACGCACCTATATATACTGTTATTAAGTTATATAGTTAAGTGTATTCTATAAAGGTTGTTATTTATTTTTAAGTCTTACTAGCTATATAACGAATCCGTCCTATATAGGTGGGGATCCGACATCGCGGATTATCCCGTAACAATTAGGTTATAATATATTTATTATTATTTTATTTATTATAAGTATAACCTTTGTATTATATTTATTAAGGTTTCTAGGGTAAATAATAAAAGGATAAATAATATATATTATAGTCTTGCTAGAGTATAACTATAAAGCTAGTAACTTAAATAAGAATATTATTTATAAAAAAGAAAAAAAGGAAAAGATTTATTTAATTTTAATAACCCTACCTTTATAGTTATATATATAACTAGGGCCTGAGCTGCTTATATATTGCTTATATAAAGCCGTTTGCTTTCCGGCTATGTAGATCCGAGCTTTGAGCTCGAATCCATTACACCCCCTTACACTTGTGCTACAGCATACTTGTAACCTGCACGTTACCTACACCTAAATTAGCTGGATTATAGGTTATATAACATAGGACTGTAACATGGCTATAATACCACGCTTTCGCATTATAGCCGGCTTCTCTCCCTTAGAATAGAAATTATTAATTATTAGACTTTGTTACCCCCCCCTTACTTCTTTGCTGCAGCAGCACCGAAAAGTAACCTGCGCGTTACCGACACCTAGTGCTTAATCGTCTTATAAGTTATAAAGCCTTTAGTTCCTTAATAGGTATAATAATAAGTAAGGTTTCTAGCTTCTTAAGAGGTATTACTATAATTAAAGTCTTTAGTTTTATAAGAGATATAGTTATAGCCTAGGTATTTTTAGTTTTTAATAATATTACCTTAGGTTTAATAGCTAGTAATTTAAATAGCCCTTTTTTCTTAGCTTTCTTTAGTATTTTTTATATTAAAACCAGCTTATTCCTAAAGTTATTATAATATAGGGAAACTTAATTAGCTAGTTATAATAGTTTTAAGGTTTAGTAAATCTTTCCTTTAAGGAATTTATAACTTCTTAAGCAGAAAAAATTCTTAACCTTATTATTAATAGTTATTAGTCTTCTTTCTAAACTAAAAGGATTTAAATTTAGCTTAAGGTATTTATAAGGAGTATAAATATAATAAAGTTTATTCTTAGTAATAATTATAAAGTATATTAAGTAGTTATTTAATTTCTAGTACTAACTTATTAATTAAAATATAAGTTTTATTAAATCCTTCTTACCTCTTAGCTTATAGCCTTACTTATAAGTAATAAATTTAATATTTTAGTATAATACCTTGCTTATTAATAATAATAATCCTAATATTTTTACTAATATAGTCTAACTTATTAGGACTTAATAATTTAGTAATTTAACTTAATATATCTTATTAACTAAAAGCAGTAAATCCTTAATTCTTAGCTAAAACCTTATATAAAGGATATAAGTAATTACTACTAGTTATTATATAATAAAATTATTATATAGTTAATTAGAAGTAACTATAAAGCTATTATTAGTATTATTATAAAAGGGTTATTAGAATGTACCTATATATACTATTATTAAGTTATATAGTTAAGTGCATAGTATAAGTTAGTGTTATTTACTAGCTATATAACAAATCCGTCCTCTATATGTAGGGATCCACAGTCACGGATTGTACTGTAACACTTAAGCTATTTATAATTATAATTATATAAGGATATTAGTACGCTCCTATTTACTAGTTATGTAGTTAAATATATGTTATAAGTTAGTTGATTTCCACTAGCTCTACGACGGATTCGTCATCTATATATGGGGATCTGCTGTCACGGATAATACCGTAACAACTATAGTGTATCCCTTCCATCCTCCAGACGAGCGATTCCAACAGAGCCCTTATGCAGCGCCCTCTGTCAAGTCACCTTGTGCCCGAGATCGCGGAGAGCCGTTTATTAGGTAGAACTTCAGTCGGCCGGCCATGTCCGCCTAAACGATCCCCCTTAAGCTATATGTGGATGCTAAGCACCAGGGAAAGATTCTATTTTTTTCGCTATGGGCGCAGATCTATATTCTAGACCAATTTTGTTATCTGCTTGTTTCCCCTTTCCATGATACGAATTCTTGTTTTAGGCTGTTATACAAGTCCCTGCAGAACGCCTGGCTAGAGTTATGCCGCGGGCAAGCAAAAACGTCATGGGTCTTTAGCACAGCTAGAGAGAGTGGACAAGGGTACCTGTCATCTCTGCTATATCGGCAGGGTAATGTCTGCATTACATTACGAGATGCTGGGACATTCCGGACTGGTGGCTCACAAGGCAGTGCCTTTCCTTGACAAGCAATCGACGTTTAACCTAAAGAATACGACGCAGCCTCACATATGTATATATGTATATATGTACATGTGTCTCTCATCACTGTACAGTAACTTATGGACTGTATGAGACCCTGCAAACCCAATTGGCTAAGGTAAAAGGGGCCATGGTCACGGCGGGAAAGAAATCCTGGCAATATATTCTAATTAGGCCCGGCCGTGGAAAAATGCAAAATATTGCCTTCCGCAATCCGGGAACCCCGCCCCCCCTTGTCCCTCTCTAATGAACGAAGGAGCAGCTGCAAAAAGGAAAAAGGAGAGAAAGAGCTGCTTGATGATGACTATAGAAATATATAAGATATTGTCCTAAGCCCTCTTATTGTCGCGTCGCCTTTGGGTCTTGTCATAGCCGCTCGCGTCTGCCTATCAAATATCGAATACCTGAGATCCTGAGCATCTTTGGCACTAGTCACTCGGATAGGCCAGAGGCAATCTCTATCAGAATGAGAGCGACCGTCGCATTAGCGGCCTTGCTTGTCGGCGCCGGTGAGCTGTCAGCAGCTATTCTTGAAGACGGTCATGTTGAACCGTGTGGCCGGATCAGCGCCATATGGGCTAAGAAGAAGAGGGCACCAAAAAGTGAGTTGCCTAATCACGCCCTTTTATTCATTATTGTTTTGTTTTTGTATTCATTTTTATTCATTTATTTTTGAATCACCGTTAGGTGGTGGCTAACAAGTCTTGCTCGGCGGTCAAGTAGAAACAGTTCATGTGCCTGCCTCTCTTGCCTACGAGTGTCTCAAATCGGTGCCGCTCTTGACAGAGCCGGCAGTCGCGTTGATTGATGACATGAAGCCATATCTCTCGTGGCAGAGTGATTATCATTTTTTGAAGAATCCTCCTAAGACCTACGCTTATCCTGCCTATGATATGATGGCGAACCTTGAACAAGTCAGGGCTAATGTGCTGTCTGGCAAATATGGCGGCGAATATGACTTCCAGTTGGACTTATACAAGCAGGTTTTTGCTCCGGCCAATGACCATCATCTTTTTGTGGGATGGGATTTGCTAGAGAAACCAATTACCTATACACGATCGCCGATTCCACTTGTGTCTATTAGTGAAGACGGACAGTCACTACCGGTGATTAAGTTGAGGAGTATGTCTCTTTTCCCCTGCTGTTGTTAACTTGCTATTATATACATAGAAAGCTAATCACACTGGGAGGGGCGAAATAGGTGATGTTATTAAGGACCCTAAGACTGCACCTGTTGTTACCAAAATCAATGGTATTGACGCCGTGAAATACATCGAGGATACTGTTCAAGCTGCAACTGACACTCAGAACCCGGATGCCGCGTATAACAAAATGTTCGCGAGCAAGGCAAAGGATGCCTATGAGGATTTAGGTGAATTTGTTTCTGGCGGTAGACATGGCTATTTTTATAAGGGTCCGACTACTACTCTAACCTTTTCGAACGGGACCACTGTCGAGCTTGAGAACCTGGCCGAGGTACAACGTGACTGGGCGGGTGTTACAGATGGACCTTCTATGTATAAGAAGTTCTGCTCTCCTGTTGAACCAGGACCGCCTCCTCCAAGCGAGGCACTTCCTGGCAATGGCCAAATACCGGGCTACCCCAAGCCTGTTAAGGCCACGAAGGATACTACTCTGAGTGGCTATTATCTTAGCGGCGATGGTTTGGATGACGTTGCCGTCCTTGCTGTTACGAGCTTTAAAGTTGAAGACCCTCGCGAATTTCAACGCACCCTCGAGAAGTTCTTGCGCCAGGCTAAGGCTGATGGTAAGACAAAGCTTGTCATTGATACACAGCAAAACAGTGGTGGCTTGCTTCATATGGCCCATGAAGTCTTTGGTCAACTCTTTCCCAGGATGACGCCGAGCCTGAACTTTAGAGTCAGGCTGAGCCCGGGTATGCTTTACATGGCAGAGGTTATGGATAAGGTCCTCGAGCATGATGATCTTTCCAAGGAAAAGGATTGGGATGTGCTTAACTTAGCCGCAACATGGATAAATTGGCGCTTTGACTTGAATACTGAAAACAAACACTTTGCGTCTTTAGAGGAGAAGTTTGGTCCTCGCGATATAACGGAAAATAAGAATGAGTATAGTGCCTTGGCAAGACTTGACGTTGAGGATCCTCTGGTAAGAGGCACCGCCATTGGATTTGGTATAGATTTCTCCGGGCACAACAGCCGCGCCAACATACCCGCGTACTTCAAGCCCGAGAACATCCTCTTGCTTCATGATGGCTGTTGCAGCACCATTTTGGCGGATTTAACTCGAGATATTCCTGGCGTCAAGTCGGTGGTTTTCGGCGGCCGGCCAAAGCAGGGTCAGATGCAGGTTGCGGGAGGCGATAGGGGCATGATGTCCATACAGTGGTACCATATACAGTACCGCATGGGCAAGATAATGGAGTGGACTGACAAGAAGATAACGTTGCCTGATGACGAGAAGAACAAGATCAAGACTGAGTTGAAGCGATATAACAATTACCCTATGCTGCGAAGCACACAAGCCTGGGTCAACCTCGCCGACACTATTTACAACAAAAACGCAGAGGACGGTGTCCCTGCGCAGTTCCTCTACGAGCCCGCCGATTGCCGTCTCTACTGGACCGCTCCTATGATCTCGGATGTCACCGAGGTCTGGAAAGCCGCGGCCAGGGCGGGCTTCCGCGGGGCTAAGTGTGCTGCTGGTGGCATTACCAGGCCCTAAAAGTTAACTCTTTGGCAGAGGGATAATTGGTTGTCAATAGGCCGTTACTTGATTCTTGCTATAGCTAAATTAATTCTCTTCCATTGTCTCTACTTTTTTATAGCTAATTAATCTCTACTTATTTATATAGGCGTTCACCTCTGTAACAGATTCTATGTTTTTTCATAGTATTAACTATAACACTATTTTATTCTAAAAATCCTTCTTGCTTCTTTATTATCTTTAGTAATTCTCTTACTAAGAATTTTACCTTTTTTTATAGCTATTATTTTCTCTTTACATTTTCTCTTTTTTTTTACTAGAAAAACTCTGTTAGAATCGCTCGTCTGGAGGATGGATGTTACGGTACAATCCCTGACTGTGGATCCCTACTGTTACGTGGTAGGATCATCACGTAGTCGGTTGGAAGCAACTGTAAAGCTGTTATTAATATTATTGTTACGTGGTGGTATCGTTACGTAGTCGGTTGAAAGCAACCGTGAAGCTGTTATTAATGTTATTATAAAATGATTATTAAACGCACTTATATATACTATTATTAAGTTATATAGTTAAGTACATTTTATAAGGTTATTATTTATTATTAAGTCTTACTAGCTATATAATAAATCCGTCCTATATAAGTAGGGATCTAATATTACGGATTATTTTATAATAAGTACCCCTCCCTTAAAAATAACTATCCTGGTTATTTTCTGGATTTATTTAAGCTAGTATTAATATATATAAAAAAAACTTTTATCTATAAAAAAGAAAGCAATTTAATTTATAAAGTATCCTCCTTATATTAGTTTAGTTATAGCTAATCTACTAAAAACATTACTTAATAATAGTAAATAACCTAATAATAACTACTTATAAAATTTAAAGATAAATAAACATCTTAGTCTAAGCAAAATAAACTATAATAAAGGGAAATTTAATCTAGGTAGTATAAACCTATTAATTATAGTTAGATCTGTCCTGGTAGTTTTAAATACTAAGTTTTTAGAAGGAATATAAATAAGATACTGATCTATACGGAACACCGCGGATACGACGCGGTATTACGCCTAAAACGAAAAAGAAGCATAGAATTAGATTTCTTATTATTAATTACCCCCCCTAGCAATAGCGCATTGCGCAAGGGGAGTAAGCAGCACAAGGGGTGTAATAATTAATGAATTTTCATGTAGATCCGCAACTAATAAAGGATAAGGCACTACCTAGGAAGAAACGCAATGTTAAGGAGAGAATCCCGGAGTAATAGTAGCGTAGGAAAAACTAAAGAATAAAATAAAATTACTAAAGGAATTAATAATAAAAGTTATCTTAAAGGTAAAAATAATAAAAGTATAAGCTTTTATTAGAACTTTTATATAAATTACTATAAATGTAGGAGGGGAGATAGCCTAAGTAAGAACAGACACAGAAGGCCTATAGGCCTTAATTATAGAAGTAGTTAGCAGCAGAGTAGAAACTATAGTTAAGAAGGCGGTTAAGGAGGCAATAGAGGCTGTTTATAGGACTAGATTAGCAGTTAGGGGGACTTAGGCGAATATTACGGCTTACAGAGTTATAGGGCAGAATATAATAATACCTTTAGCCTAAACAGAGGGTATGGCGATACCAGCCTACCATTACTAGGAAGCACTAGTAAAGGGAAGCACTATTAGTAAGGCAGTTAGGAACAGATTGCTAGGAGAGATTATAAAGGCAGTAAATAGCACTATTAGCATAGAGGAGGCAGTAGCAGCACGCTAATTATAAAGTAGAGATATAGTTATTATATTTATAGAAGCAAGGAGGAAATAGAAGGAAAACACGGCCTAGGTAGGAGTTGCCTTTAGACCTAAGGCAGAAGTAAACAGGAAGATATTTAGTGTGATTATTAAGGGATTCCTAATACAATTAACAAACCATATTATGATTAAGGATATAAGAAAAAACATTAAAAAGGAGAATAGATTAAATATAGCAAAGATAATAGTACAGAAGCTAAGAGGAACAGTAATAAGGGCACTATTAGTAGTTAGTGTTAAGGGCACTAAGGCAGCGAACCGACTATGCTATGGGGGAATAGTATACTAAGCAGAGATTTTTAATACTAAGCCATATAACAAGATAATCCACCTAAAGCAATATTATAACTGCTATAAGATTGGATATATTACTAGATACTACAAGGAGGAAGCAAGATACAGCAGGTATGCTACCAGAAAACACCCTAAGGGAGAGAGGACTTACCCGACGTTAACAGGCAAGGTATAGGAGAGATGCCTAAGTTATACAGGGGCATATCCAGTATAGTCTTAACTATGCTTAGTAAGCAATAAGAGATAGCAGCAGGCTAGGGAGGCTTATGCCATAAGGCCGCTATTCTTCCGTAACCATCAGTCGGAGGTCGCAACGGCTACTACAGGCAAGGGTTATTAGGGAGAAGAAACCGGGGGACTAATAGAGAGGCAGCTAAGAGAAAGGAGCATATAACTAAGGGGCCCTTCTGTAAGATAAACCTATAAGCTAAGATTAGGACAATAGAGACTGGCAGAGAAAGGCATAATACTAGCCTTTCTACAGCCGACTAGAGGGCCAAACAATACCAGAGCCAGCCCAACTAGGGTGCTCCAAAGCATACAATAGAGTATATAATTAAGGTTATATACTGGAATACACAGAAGAAAAGCAATCTAGTATATCTAGCGTTAGGGCATAACGTTAGCCCTAAGGTGATAGCTATTTAGGAACCAGGAGGCTATAACAGTATACTGCTAAATCTATCTTAAGGACACTATATATTAGTAATATATAGCGGAAGAACGGCAATTTATATACACTAGAAGATTAAGATAGGACTTTAGACTATAGGGAGGGGGGAGGATTAGTATAGTGTTAAGCTATATAAAGTAGAGATATATAATATCTACTCCCCGGCTTATAAAAGGGAGTGGCAGATGCCTTTATAATACTTTGCTAATACTTAGGCAAAGGGCCAGAGTGTGTTTATAGGGGACTTTAACCAATATCACCCCTTGTGGGATAGATTTGGCCAAACATCTCTAGGGCACAATAAGATGTTGGAATTTATAATAAGGTAGTAACTTGGCCTAGCTACGCTGTTTAGGGAAGTAATAAGGAGAGAACATGGCAGTAGGGATAGCACTATTAACCATGCGTGGACCACCCACGACGTTAGTGTTAAATTCATCAGGCTAGTGGAAATTGCCGGATCCGACCATATGCCCCAGCTTATTAGCATTAGAATAAATAAGGAATTAAGCAATAGCCTAGGGTTGGTCTAGGGTTAGAGAACAGCGGACAAGAACCTTATTATAGCAGAGGCTTTAAATAGGCTTAGAAAGAAGGGGTTGGAGCTTCCGCTATATAACTAGCAAGAAATTAATAACTATACGCAGTAGCTTACCTAATAGCTTACGGAAATAGCTAATACAGCAGCACTTAAGCAACCTTAAGGGCACAGCAAACTACAGCCTTAGTGGAATAAAAGGGTAAGGGATGTAATAGTAGAGGTAAGATGTGCTAATAGGCAGTGGTAGTAATAATAAACGTAGGAAGCATAGCAGGCCTTAACAAAAGCTATAAAAAAACAGGATTATATTATCTCGGAGGAGAAGAGAAGTAGCTAGCAATAGGCAGTTAGCAAGTTATCTAGGTCTAAAGGGAGTTTTTAGACCCTGGAGCGTTAGGCCTAGCTATAAAGTGGACTTCCTCCTAAAAGGCAACAGGTCCTACTACTAACCCGGCTAGGAGACGATGGCAGGGAGGAGATAGTGGAGGTTATACACAAGGGTAAGGCAAGGGTATTTACAGAAAGGTTCTTCTTTCTATCCGCAGCTAGGGCTTTAAGTCCGGAGGCAGAGGAGGGGATAAGATATTATAATAATGATTAGGCAGTTCCTGTGTTTATAGAGAAGGAAATTAAAGAGGTTATAAAGAATATAGCAAGTTAAAAAGCCCTAGGACCAGATAAGCTGCTAATAGGTTTCCTTAAGCTATGTAGAGCGGCCTTAATATTATGTTTAACACGCCTTGTAAATGCTTGCTATAGCTTAGGATATTATCTGGCCTCCTTCCAACAAGCAAAGGTAGTAGTTCTATGCAAACCTAGGAAGTCCCCTAAGGAGTTGGGCAGACCGGGGGGGTAGAGGCTAATATCGCTGTTAAACATAATAGGCAAAGTGATTAAGGGAGCTATTATAAGGAGGATTACTATTACAGCAAAGGAAGGCTATATACTACCAGACATACAGATGGGCAACAGGGCTGGCAGATTAATGGAGATAGCACTAAGCATGCTAAAAGAGGTTATAAGAACGGCGTGGCATTACCAGGGGATAGTATTATTACTACAGCTAGATATTACTAAGGCGTTTAATACTATTAGCTATAAATGATTAATCCACACTATAAAGGAGTTAGGACTGCTAGGGTGGATGGCCAGATAGGCATAAGGCTTTACATTAAAAAGGAGAGTATAATTAGCGTTTAACGGACATATTACTAAGGAAATCTAAGTTACTATAGGGGTTCTACAAGGGTCACTAGTGTCTTCTATCCTCTTCCTGCTCTACATCACGCTACTATATTAAAGACTAGCAGCAGTAGAATTAATGTTAATATTAGGGTTCTTAAATGATATAAACATTATAGCATATAGAAAAACAGCAAAGAAGACAAAAGTATAACTAGAAAGAGCCTAAAGAATATATAAAGAGTAGTTAAAGGAGTATAAGCTAAGGTTTAACCCAGGAAAAAGCAAGCTAATGCACTTTATAAGGAAGAGGCAGGCGATTATAACAACGATCTGACTTAGAAGAGCAATAATATAACCGACACAATTAGCGTGATTCCTAGGGGTTTGGATTCACCAGAAGCTTTGTTAGTCAACCCATATAGAGAAGGTAAATGCTAAATTATCACAGCAGAAATTAGCACTTATAGTGCTAGCTGTGTCTACGTGGGGATGCTGACTAAAGTGTGCGAGATCCCTTTATATATAGGTAATATAAAGTATAATAGCCTATGGAGCTAGGATATACTACACCTGTAGCGAGCTAGAAGGGGTAGCATAGGGGGTAGTAAAGGCATTTATAAGGGAACAAAATAAATGCTTAAGGCGGGTTATAGGGGCATATAAGGCGACGCTAGTAATACTCTTAGAGATAAAAGCAGCAGTGCTACTAGTAGATCTGTACCTTAATTACGTTAAATAACGATTTTACTAAAGACTTAAGAATAGTAGCATAGGCAAGAAGATACAGCAGGCCTGTAATTTAATAGCATTATAGCTATAACACTAAGGAAGAGGCCGCTGACATAATCGCTATAAGGCGTTTTCTAATGCCCCCCCCCCCCTTTTTAGCAGCCTTATAGCTAGATAGGAATTAGAGAGGGAGTAGGAAAAACAGTGGATCTAGCAGAGGCATAAGGCTTAGGTAAGAAGAGGACGGGCAAAAGTAATAGCAGTAGATGAGAAACCTAACTTTAAGAGTATAAAAAAGATAGTAAAGCTCTATAATAGCCTGCTTAAGCATAAATCTATGGCCCTAGTTTAGCTTTAAATGGAAAAAATAGGGCTAAATGCCTTCCTCTATAATAAATAGGTGCCTAAGGTAACTTTACTAATATGCTAATGCTAGGGAGAAGACGAGGATATTTACTACCTTATCCTGTTATGCCTAGAATATAACTATTTAAGACCGATTCTAGTAGTGCCTATAATAAGAGATCTGCAGGAACTTAGGGCAGCGCTTAATAACAAAAAGCTAGCACTAAATATTATAAAGTGGGTGCTTTTAACTGGGCGACTTTAGCAGTATAGGTTGGCAGAGGAGCTTAGTAAGGCGTGGCAGATATGCAATAATAAGGCTGAGAAAGGGACCAGAGGCAACGGAAACAATAGGATAGAGGAGGAAGAGCCGGACTAGGAGGGGAGGTGCTTATAGGGGGTTTTTACTAACATACTAACCTTTTATATAAAGCACAACCACACTTCTGTCATTGTCTGCAGTTCTAGGGAACTGGCAGATATCTTATACTAATGGTTGGAAATAATAAAGACTCTATATCAGAGGCTTAGCGGGAGCTATATAGAAGAATATGGGTTTTCTCCCCTATCTTAGGGTTTTTCCTATATTAAGAAGTTAGTTAATGAACTAGTTAGTGGCTCTAGCTACCTAGCGTACATGAATAATAGATCTGTCCTGGTTATACCTAAATATTTACTTCTTAAAGTCCTTATCTATATAAGCCTTATAATTTATACTATAATTTGTTAATAAAGATATTGTCGGAATCGCTTGTATGGATAATGGAAGGGATACGCTATATTAACTAGGAATTATAGGTTACACACAAAATACACACACCCTAATTAGCTAAATCACAGGTTATATAACCTAGGGCTGTAACATAGCTATAACACTACACCTCCGCATTATAGCCTACTTCTCTTCCCTTTTAGAATATATAATTAATTAAATTAGACTTTATCCCCCTTCCCTTACATTTATACTATAGTATACTTATAACCTATGCATTACTAACACTGATTAGTGGTTGCTAATAACTACAGATTTACTAGGTTACATACAGAAGAGACTTATTTAAACGCTTCTACTCATGTAACTATAAGAAATTCTAATGTTATACTAACTAAAGGATTATTTCTTTAAATTATTAACTGTTAAATTATTTATAATTATAAGAAGACTTAACTCTTATAGATCTTTTCCCTTATTATTAACTATTACTTATTTATAATTAAAACCAGATTTTTACTGTTATTTACAGAGAATTAACTAATGCTAACTAAGGGGAGAAAGAAAATTAAAACCACGGATACGACGCGGTATTACGCCTAAAAACAGAAAAGAAGCACGGAATCAGATTCCTTATTATTAATTACCCTCCCTAGTAATAGTGCATTATATAAAGAAAGTAAGCAGTATAAGGGGTATAATAATTAATAAATTTTTATATAAATCCATAACTAATAAAGAATAAGGCACTACTTAGGAAGAAATATAGTACTAAGGGGAGAATCCTAGAGTAGTAGTAGTATAAGAAAAACTAAAGAATAAAATAAAATTACTAAAGGAATTAATAATAAAAGTTATTTTAAAGGTAAAAATAATAAAAGTATAAGCTTTTATTAGAACTATTATATAAATTACTATAAATATAGGAAAAAAGATAGCCTAAATAAGAACTAGTATAGAAGGCCTACAGGCTTTAATTATAAAGGCAGTTAATAGTAAGATAAAAACCATAGTTAAAAAGGCAGTTAAGAAGGTAATAAAGGCTATTCCTAGGACTAAATTAGCAGTTAGGGGGACTTAGGTAACTATTATAGCTTATAGAGTTATAGGGCAGAATATAATAATCCCTTTAGCTTAAATAAAGGGTATGGCAATACTAGCTTACTATTACTAGAAACCTATAGTAAAGGGAAATACTATTAGTAAGGCAGTTAGGAATAGATTGCTAGGGGAGATTATAAAGGTAGTAAACAGCACTATTAGCATAGAGGAGGTAGTAATAGCACGCTAACTATAAAGTAAAGACATAGTTATTATATTTACTAAAGTAAGGAGAAAATAAAAGGAAAACACAGCTTAAGTAAGAGTTACCTTTAGACCTAAGGCAGAAGTAAATAGAAAGATGTTTAGTGTGATTATTAAGGGATTCCTAATATAATTAATAAACCATATTATAATTAAGAATATAAGGAAGAACATTAAAAAAGAAAATGGTTTAAATATAGCAAAAATAACAGTATAGAAGCTAAAGGGAATAATAATAAGGGCACTACTAGTGATTAGTATTAAGGGTACTAAGGTAGCAAACTGCCTATGCTATAGGGGAATAGTATACTAAGCAGAGATTTTTAATGCTAAGCTATATAATAAGATGATTTACCTAAAGCAATATTATAATTACTATAAAATTAAGCATATTACTAGGCACTATAAGGAGAAAGCAAGATATAGCAGGTATACTGCTAAAAAACACTCTAAGGGAGAGAGGACTTGCCTAATATTAATAGGTAAGGCACAGGAGAAATACCTAAATTATACAGGGGCATATCTAGTATAGTCTTAGCTATGCTTAGTAAGTAATAATAGATAGCAGCAGGCTAGGGAGGCTTATGCTATAAGGCTGCTATTCTTCTATAGCTATTAGCCAGAGGTTATAACAGCTACTATAGGTAAGGGTTATTATAGAGAAGAGACTAGGGGACTAATAAAGAGGCTGTTAAGAGGAAGGAGCATATAATTAAGAGGCCTTTCTATAAGACAAACCTATAAGCTATAATTAGGATAACAAAGACTGGCAGAGGAAGGCATAATACTAGCCTTTTTATAACTAATAAGAGGGCAAAACAATACTAGAGCCAGCCTAACCAGAGTGCTCTAAAGTACATAATAGAGCATATAATTAAGGTTATATACTAAAATACATAAAAGAAAAGCAATTTAGTATATCTAGTATTAGGGTATAATATTAGCCCTAAGGTAATAGCTATTTAGAAACCAGGAGGTTATAATAGTATACTACTAAATCCGTTTTAAGGGCACTATATATTAGTAATATATAGCAGAAAAATAGTAATTTATATATATTAAAAGGTTAAGATAAGACTTTAGACTATAAGAAGAGAAAAGAATTAGTATAGTATTAAGCTATATAAAGTAAAGGTATATAATATTTATTCCCTAGCTTATAAAAGAGAGTGGCAGATGCCTTTATAATACTTTACTAATACCTAGGCAAAGGGCCAGAGTATGTTTATAAGGGACTTTAACTAACACTACCCCTTATAGGACAGATTTAGCTAAACCTCTTAAGGGCATAATAAGATATTAAAATTTATAATAAGGTAGTAACTTAGCCTAGCTATGCCGTTTAAGGAAGTAATAAGGAGAGAACATAATAGCAGGAATAGCACTATTAACTATATATAGACCACTTATAATATTAGTATTAAATTTATTAGGCTAGTAGAAATCGCTAGATCTAACCATATACCTTAGCTTATTAGCATTAAAATAAGTAAGGAATTAAACAATAGCCCGGGGTTAGTCTAGGGTTAAAGGATAGTAAATAAAAACCTTATTATAGCAAAGGCTTTAAACAGGCTTAAAAAGGAGGGGTTAGAGCTCCTGCTATATAACTAACAGGAAATTAATAACTATGTATAATAGCTTACCTAATAACTTACAGAAATAGCTAATATAGCAGCATTTAAATAATCTTAAGGGCGTAGAAAACTATAGCCTTAATAGAATAAAAGGGTAAAGAATATAATAATAAAGGCAAGATATACTAATAAGCAGTAATAGTAATAATAAACGTAGGAATTATAGCAGGCTTTAATAGAAGCTATAGGAAAACAGAATTATATAATCTTAAAGGAAAAGAAAAGTAGTTAGTAATAAGTAGTTAGTAAGTTATTTAGGTTTAAAGAAAGCCTTTAGACCCTAAAGCGCTAGGCCTAGCTATAAAGTGGACTTCCTCCTAAAATATAACAGGTCCTACTACTAACTTAGCTAGGAGATAACAGTAGGGAGGAGATAGTAGAGGTTATATATAAGGGTAAGGCAAAGGCATTTATAAAGAGGTTCTTTCCTTTATTTATAGCTAGGGCTTTAGGTCTAGAGATAAAGGCAGAGATAAGATACTATAGTAATAATTAAGTAGTTCCTGTGTTTATAGAGGAGGAAATTAAAAAAGTTATAAAGAATAGAGTAAGTTAAAAAGCCCTAAGGCCGAATAAGCTGCTAATAGGTTTCCTTAAGCTATATAAAACAGCCCTAATATTATGTTTAACATGCCTTATAAATACATACTATAATTTAGAACACTATCTAGCCACCTTCTAGTAAGCAAAGATAGTAGTTTTATATAAACCTAGGAAAACCCCTAAGGAGTTAGGCAGACTAAGGGGATAGAGGCTGATATTACTATTAAATATAATAAGAAAAGTAATTAAAGGAGCTATTATAAGGAGAATTACTACTATAGTAAAAGAAGGCTATATACTACTAAATATATAAATAGGCAATAGAGCTAGCAGGTTAATAGAGGTAATACTAAGCATGCTAAAAGAGATTATAAAAATAGTATAGTATTACTAAGGAATAGTATTATTACTATAGCTAGATATTACTAGGGCATTTAATATTATTAGCTATAAACAATTAATCTGTACTATAAAGAAGTTAGAACTACTAGGGTAAATGACCAGATAGGTATAGGGCTTTATATTAAGAAGAAGAGCATAATTAGTATTTAACAGATATATTACTAAGGAAATCTAAGTTACTACAGGGGTTCTATAAGGGTTACCGGCGTCTTCTATTCTCTTTCTGCTTTATATTATACTACTATATTAAAAACTAGCAGTAGTAGAATTAATACTAATGTTAAAGTTCTTAAATAATATAAATATTATAGTATATAAAAAACAGTAGAGGAGACTAAAGTATAACTAAAAAGAGCCTAAAGAATATATAAAAAGTAGTTAAAGAAGTATAGGCTAAGGTTTAACCTAGGGAAGAGTAAGCTAATACACTTTATAAGGAAGAGGCAGGTAATTATAATAACAATCTAACTTAAAAGAATAATAATATAACCGATATAATTAGCGTAATTCCTAGGGGTTTAGATTCACTAGAAGCTTTATTAGTTAACCTATATAGAGAAGGTAAATACTAAATTATTATAGTAGAAATTAGCACTTATAGTGCTAGCTGTATTTACATAGGGATGCCGACTAAAGTGTGTAAGATCCCTTTATATATAGGTAATAAAAAGCATAATAGCCTATAAAGCTAGGATATACCACACCCGCAGTAAGTTAAAAGGGGTAGTATAGGGGGTAGTAAAGGTATTTATAAGGAAACAGAATAAATATTTAAGGTAGGTTATAAGGGCATATAAGGCAATGCTAGTAACACTTTTAAAGACAGAAGTAGCAGTACTGCTAGTAGATTTATACCTTAATTACATTAAGCAACGATTTTACTAAAGACTTAAGGATAATAATATAGGCAAGAAAATACAACAAGCATATAATTTAATAGTATTATAGCTATAATGCTAAGGAAGAGGCCGCTAATATAATCACTATAAGGCGTTTCCTAATGCCCCCCCCCCTCCCTAGCAGCCTTATAGCTAGATAAGAATTAAAGAGAGAGTAGGAAAAACAGTAGATATAGTAAAGGCATAAGGCTTAAGTAAGAAGAAAATAAGCAAAAGTAATAGTAGTAAATAAGGAACCTAACTTTAAGAGTATAAAAAAGATAGTAAGGCTTTATAATAGCCTACTAAAGCATAAATCTATAGCTTTAGTATAGCTTAAAATAGAAAAAATAAGGCTAAATACCTTTTTATATAACAGACAGGTGCCTAAGGTAATATTACTAATATTTTAATACTAGGGAAAAGATAAGGATATTTACTACCTTATCCTATTATACCTAAAATATAACTATTTAAGGCTAATTCTAGTAGTACCTATAATAAGAGACCTATGGGAACTTAAAGCAGCGCTTAATAATAAGAAGCTAGCACTAAATATTATAAAGTAGGTGCTCTTAACTAGGTAACTTTAGTAGTATAAATTAGCAGAGAAGCTTTATAAGGCATGGTAGATATATAATATTAAGGCTAAAAATAGGACTAAAGGTAACAGAAATAATAGAATAAAGAAAGAAGAGCTGGATTAGGAGGGGAGGTGCTTATAAGGGGTTTTTACTAATATACTAACCTTTTATATAAAGCACAACCATACATCTGTTATTATTTATAGTTCTAGGGGAACTGGCAGATATCTTATACTTATAGTTAAAAATAATAAAGACTTTATATTAAAGGCTTAGCAGGAGCTATATAGAAGAATATAGGTTTTCTCTCCTATTTTAGGGTTTTTCCTATATTAAGAAGTTAGTTGATAAACTAGTTAGTAGCTCTAGCTACCTAGCGTACATAAATAATAACTAATGCTAACTGCTTTAATTAGTACTAAACACAAAGCCTAAAACACTAAGATATCTTTAAGCTAAGGAAAAACGGATGATTTTAATAAATAAGTCCAAAAAGATATCTATAGAAGAGAACTTTTAAATAGCACTCTTCCTTAAAAACTTTATAAGCACTATCTAATTCTATCCTAGAATTAAACTAAGTTAGTTGAGAATATTAATATTAATACAGCTACTAAATAATAAATTAATAACCATATTACATACATAATCTACTACTATATTCTTAATAAAGAAAAAGGTTGTAATCTTCTTATTAACTTCTAGTAGGACTATAAAGATTAGACTAAGGATGCTTTTAATAAAAGCAATACCAGCCTTAAGTATACCCTTTATAACTACCTTAATAACAATAGTATCGAAACAGCTAGAGGATTAAGATTAAATATCTCTAAAGATCTTATTAATATTTTAAATATTAACCCTAATATAGTTTACAAACCTTTGCTAGAAAAAGTAACTAAGAAAAGAAAAGAGGTTTAATGACTTAAACTTTCTAATAATAAGTGTCGGAATCGCTTATATGGATAATGGAAGGGATACGCTGCATTAACCAGGAATTGTGGGTCGCACACAGAATACACACACCCTGATTGGCTGGATTACAGGTCATATAACCTGAGGGCTATAACATGGCCATAACACCATACCTCTGTATTATAGCCTGCTTCTTCCCCTCTTTTACAGATATAGATGAATTGAATATTAAACCCCCCCCCCTTATATTTATGCTGCAGCATACTTGTAACCTAAGCGTTACTAACACTGATTAGTAGTTGCTAATAACCATAGATTTACTAGGTTATACCTAGAAGAGACTCGTCCAAACGCTTTTACTTATGTAACTATAAGAAATTCTAATGTTATGCTAACCAAAGGATTATTTCTTTAATTATTAACTGTTAAATCGTTTATAATTATAAGAAGACTTATTTCTTATGGATCTTCTCTCTTATTATTAACTGTTACTCGTCTATAATTGAAACCAGATCTTTACTGTTATTCACAGAGAATCAACTAATGCTAACCGCTTTAATTAGTACTAAATATAAAGCCTAAAACACTAAAATGTCTTTAAGCTAAGGAAAAATGAATAATTTTGATAAACAACTCTAAAAAGATATCTATAGAAGAGAACTTCTAAAGAGCACTCTTCCCTAAAAACTTTATAAGCACTATTTAATTCTATTCTAGAATTAGACTAAGTTAGTTAATAATATTAATGTTAATACAGCTACTGAGCAATAGATTAATAACTATATTGTATATATAATTAACTACTATATTCTTAATAAAGGAACAGGTCGTGATCTCCTTGTTAACTTCTAACGAGATTATAAGAATTAGACTAAGAATGCGTTTAATAAAAGCAATACTAACCTTAGGTATACCCTTTGCAATTACCTTAATAATAACGGTGTTAAGACAGCCAGAGGATTAAGATCAAGTGCCTCTAAAGACCTTATTAATATCTTAAAACTATAAAACCCGACTGGAATAATTTCTAATAGTGATTAAAAAGCCCTTAATACTCTTGAGAGGCTTTGTTATAAGGAAGACCCGGCTTGAGATGATAAAGCTATGGGAATGACCTTAATTTCCTAAGGAGGGCAAGGCCACGGCCTAAAAAGCCAAGGGCAAGAAGATGTCGAAATTGGCGAAATTGTTCACAAGACTCCTCCCGAACTTTATCACGAGGAAGACCCGGCTCGAGATGATAAAGCTATGGGAATGACCTCAATTTCCTAAGGAGGGCAAGGCCACGGCCTAAAAAGCCAAGGGCAAGAAGATGTCGAAATTAGCAAAATTGTTTACAAGACTCCTCCCGAACTTTATTATAAAAAAGACCTGGCTTAAGATAATAAAGCTATAGGAATATCTTTAACTTCCTAAGGAGGGCGAGGCCACGGCCTAAACAGCTAAGGGCAAGAAGACGCTAAACTTAACGAAATTTATAAGAATACCCTGGCTTATAACGAAAACCATAAGAACCCCCTTAATAACCTAATAACTTTACTATAAAGAGGACGTAAAAGACCCTAGAAACACTCTTAAGAGCCGCTGCTAAAGAATAGAAAAGTTAAACACCCTTAAGCAAACGCTTTTCTTACTAAGAATTAAAAGGCCAACTTTTGGCTTACGGTTAACCTTTACATAAAAGACCTGTTACAAGAGTTGCTATTGCGAGAGTTGCTGCGAGAGCCGCCGCCGGAGCTGCTAAAGAACAGAAAAGTCCTAATTCCCTACTAAATTAAACAACAAATTAAGCGCCCAATAAAGAGTTCAAATTCGATAAATTCAAACGCGATTATAAGCGCCTAATTTGGTAGGATTGAACGCGGGAATTACACCCTTTAGCCCCCCCCCCACAACACTCTTTGCCTCCATAACCATTCGGCCTGGACCAACAAAAGTCATTCATTTGAAGGATGTTTTTTTTTTTTTTTTTTTTCGCTTTATTACTTATTGGTTAATATCTGATTATTGGGGCGTTTTATGCATTTTTAAAGCGATTCCTCTTCTTCTTTAACAAAGAGAGAATTTACAAGTGTTAGAATTGCTTATATGGATAATAAAAGGGATACGCTGCATTAACCAGGAATTATGGGTCGCATATAGAATACACGCACCCTAATTAGCTGGATTACAGGTTATGTAACCTAAGGGCTGTAACGTGGCTACAACACCACACCTCTGTATTATAGCCTGCTTCTTCCCCTCTTTTACAGATATAGATAAATTAAATATTAAACCCCCCCCCCTACATTTGTGCTGCAGCATACTTGTAACCTGAGCGTTACCAACAATAAGAATTCTAATAATAATAAAGATTTTCATTTAACTAAAGACCCTTAACCTAAACCAGAAAACCTAACCAGAACACTTTTTAATAGTAATTAAAAAGCCCTTAATACTCTTAAGAGACTTTACTAAAAAAAAGAATAATATTTTAGAGAAGTATATAACTTTATTAATAAGAAGTTATTATATTTTAAAGAGAAATATCCTTAAGCAGGAGTTTCCCCCTTACTTTACCTAAAAGCCTTTCCTATTATGCTTTAAGGTAAAGCCTATATATACTTCCTTAAGTACTTTAAAGTAAAGATAATCCTATTTAAGGAGATAACTTAGAACATTAGGAATTACTTTAAAACACCTAAGAATAAGAGCTTTTATAAAATATAATTTACTAATCTATGCCTTTGCTATATTATTATAGAACATCTAATAAAGAATAAGTTAGAATGCTTAGAAATCCTTCTTAACTAACTTATAAAGATATTTAATAGCCTTTATAACCCTCTTAAGCAAGATATAATTCTTCTTTATTAAGTATAATAAGTAATAGAAAATAATAACGATTTCTATAATGCTAAATTTAGGAATATGCTAGCCTTTAAAGGATTTATTAGTAATCTTTAAAATTACCTCTTAGTAATATATATACCACTAACCTCTATAAGTCAGTTACTAATAACTGCTAACAACAATTTAACTGCCCTTATTGCCTAGTCTATAGACTAAAACACTAACACAGTAATATTTACAGACTAATAATATTTACAAGCTGCTTATTATAAAAAACCTTAAGCTAAAGCAAGCTTAAAGAAATGCTTTATATTTATTCATGTACGCTAGGTAGCTAGAGCCACTAACTAGTTCATTAACTAACTTCTTAATATAGGAAAAACCCTAAGATAGGGGAGAAAACCCATATTCTTCTATATAGCTTCCGCTAAGCCTTTAATATAAAGTCTTTATTGTTTTTAACTATTAGTATAAGATATCTACTAGTTCCCCTAGAACTACAGATAATAACAGAAGTATGGTTATGCTTTATATAAAAGGTTAGTATGTTAGTAAAAACCCCTTATAAGCACCTCCCCTCCTAATCCAGCTCTTCCTTCTTTATTCTATTATTTCCGTTACCTTTAGTCCTATTTTTAGCCTTAATATTGCATATCTACCATGCCTTATAAAGCTCCTCCGCTAACCTGTACTACTAAAGTTACTTAGTTAAGAGCATCCACTTTATAATATTTAGTACTAGCTTTTTATTATTAAGTACTACTCTAAGTTCCTGCAGGTCTCTTATTATTAGCACTACTAGGATTAGCCTTAAATAGTTATGTTCTAGGCATAATAAGATAAGGTAGTAGATATTCTTATCTCCTCCCTAATATTAATATATTAGTAATATTACCTTAGGTACCTATCTATTATAAAGAAAGGTATTTAGCCCTATTTTTTCCGTTTAAAGCTATACTAAGGCTATAGATTTATGCTTTAGCAGGCTATTATAAAGCCTTACTATCTTTTTTATATTCTTAAAGTTAGGTTCCTTATTTATTACTATTACTTTTACCTGTTCTTTTTTTACTTAAGCCTTATACCTTTGCTATATTTACTATTTTTCCCACTCCCTTTCTAATTCCTGTCTAGCTATAAGGCTACTAAGGAGGGGGGGGGGCATTAGAAAACGCCTTATAGTAATTACGTTAGCAGCCTCTTCCTTAGCGTTATAGCTGTAATACTATCAAACTATAGGCCTGTTATATCTTCTTGCCTATGTTATTATTCTTAAGTCTTTAGTAGAATTATTATTTAATATAATTAAGGTACAGATCTACTAGCAGCACTGCTACTTCTGTCTCTAAGAGTGTTACTAGTATTGCCTTATATGCCCCTATAACCCGCCTTAAGCATTTATTCTATTCCCTTATAAATGCCTTTACTACCCCCTATGCTACCCCTTCTGGCTTACTGCGGGTGTGGTATATCCCAGCTTTATAGGCTATTATGCTTCTTATTACCTATATATAAAGGGATCTTACACACTTTAGTTAGCATCCCTATGTAAATACAGCTAGTACTATAAGTACTAACTTCTACTATAATAATTTAGCATTTACCTTCTTTATATAAGTTAACTAATAAAGCTTCTAGTAAATCCAAACCCCTAGAAATTACACTAATTATATCAGTTATATTATTGTTCTTTTAAGTTAGATTATTATTATAATTACCTGCCTCTTTCTTATAAAGTGCATTAGCTTGCTCTTCCCTAGGTTAAACCTTAGCCTATACTCCTTTAACTACTCCTTATATATTCTTTAGGCTCTTTTTAGTTATACTTTTATCTTTTCTGCTATTTTTTTATATGCTATAATATTTATATCATCTAAGAACCCTAACGTTAATATTAATTCTACTGCTACTAGTCTTTAATATAATAGCATAATATAAAGCAGGAAGAGGATAGAAGACGCTAGCAACCCTTATAAAACCCCTGTAGTAACTTGGATTTCCTTAGTAATACGTCTGTTAAATGCTAATTATGCTCTCCTTTTTAATATAAAGCCCTGTACCTATCTGGCTATCTACCCTAGTAGTCCTAACTTCTTTATAGTGTAAATTAATTGTTTATAGCTAATAGTATTAAACGCCCTAGTAATATCTAGCTATAGTAATAATGCTATTCCCTAGTAATGTTACACTATTCTTACAACCTCTTTTAGTATACTTAGTACTACCTCTGTTAACCTACCAGCCCTATTACCTATTTATATATCTAGTAGCATATAGCCTTTCTTTACTATAATAGTAATCCTCCTTATAATAGCCCCCTTAATTACTTTTCTTATTGTGTTTAACAGTAATATCGGCCTTTATCCCCCTAGTCTGCCTAACTCCTTAGGGGTTTTCCTAGGTTTATATAGAACTACTACCTTTACTTATTAAAAGGTGGCTAGATGGTGTCCTAAACCGTAGTATGCATTTATAAAACATATTAAACACAATATTAGGGCTGCTTTATATAGCTTAAGGAAACCTATTAGCAGCTTGTCCGGCCCTAGGGCTTTCTAACTTGCTATATTCTTTATAACTTCTTTAATTTCCTCCTTTATAAATATAGGAGCTACTTAATTATTACTATGGTATCTTATTTATGCCTTTATCTCTAAACCTAAAGCCTTAGCTATAAATAAAGAAAAGAACCTCTCTATAAATGCCTTTGCCTTACTCTTATATATAACCTCTACTATCTCCTCCCTACTATTATCTCCTAGCTAAGTTAGTAGTAGGACCTATTATATCCTAGGAGGAAGTTTACTTTATAGCTAGGCTTAGTGCTCTAGGGTTTAGAGGCTCTCTTTAGACCTAAATAACTTACTAACTGCTTATTACTAACTACTTCTTTTCTTTTTTAAGATTATATAATTTTGTTTTCCTATAGCTTCTGTTAAGGCCTGCTATAATTCCTATATCTATTATTACTATTACTGCCTATTAGCATATCTTGCCTTTATTATTTCATCCTTTACCCTTTTATTCTACTAAGGCTGTGGTTTACTATACCCTTAAGGTTGTTTAGGTGCCGCTATATTGGCTATTTCTATAAGTTATTAGGTAAGCTATTTTATATAGTTATTAATTTCCTGTTAGTTACTTAGCAGGAGCTCTAACCCCTCCTTTCTAAGCCTGTTTATGCCTAGAACATAACCATTTAAGGCTAATCCTAGCAGTACTTATAATAAGAAACCTACAGGAACTTAGAGCAGTACTTAATAATAAAAAGCTGGCAGTAAATATTACAAAGTAGGTGCTCTTAACTAGGCGACTTTAGTAATACAGGTTAGCGGAGGAGCTTTGTAAGGCATAGCAGATATGCAATATTAAGGCTAAGAATGGGACTAGAGGTAATGGAAATAACAGAATAAAGGAGGAAGAGCCGGATTAGGAGGGGAGGTGCTTATAGGGGGTTTTTACTAACATACTAACCTTTTATATAAAGCACAACTATACTTCTATTATTATCTGCAGTTCTAGGGGAACTGGTAGATATCTTATATTAATAGTTAAAAGCAATAAAGACTTTATATTAGAGGCTTAGCAGGAGCTATATAGAAGAATATAGGTTTTCTCCCCTATATTAGGGTTTTTCCTATATTAAGAAGTTAGTTAATAAACTAGTTAGTAGCTCTAGCTACCTAGCGTACATGAATATACCTTTACTTTATATAGCTTAATACTATACTAATCCTTTCCTTTTCTTATAGTCTAAAGTCCTATCTTAACCTTTTAATATATATAAATTACTATTTTTCTACTATATATTATTAATATATAGTGCCCTTAAGATAGATTTAGTAGTATACTATTATAACCTCCTGGTTTTTAAATAGCTATTACCTTAGGGCTAATATTATGCCCTAATACTAAATATACTAAATTGCTTTTCTTCTATATATTCTAGTATATAACCTTAATTATATGCTCTATTATATGCTTTAGAGCACCCTAGTTAGGCTGGCTCTGGTATTGTTTTACCCTCTTATTAGTTATAAAAAGGCTAGTATTATGCCTTTCTCTACCGGTCTCTGTTGTCCTAATTATAGCTTATAGGTTTATTTTATAAAAGGGCCCCTTAGTTATATGCTCCTTCCTTTTAATAGCCTTTTTATTAGTCCCCTAGTCTTTTCTCTATAATAACCCTTGCCTGTAGTAACTGTCACAACCTCCGGCCATTAGCTATAGAAGAATAGTAGCCTTATAGCATAAGCCTCCCTAGCCTGCTACTATTTATTATTACTTACTAAGCACAGCTAAGACTATACTAAATATACCCCTATATAATTTAGGTATTTCTTTTATACTTTACCTGTTAATGTTAGGTAAGTTCTTTCTTTCTTAGGGTGTTTTCTAGTAGTATACCTGCTATATCTTGCTTTCTCCTTATAGTGCCTAGTAATATACCTAATTTTATAGTAGTTATAATATTACTTTAGGTGGATTATCTTATTATATAGCTTAGTATTTAAAATCTCTACTTAGTATACTATTTCCCTATAGTATAAGCGGTTTACTACCTTAGTGCCCTTAATACTAACTACTAGTAGTACCCTTATTACTATTCCCTTTAGCTTTTATATTATTATCTTTATTATGTTTAAACTATTCTCCTTTTTAATATTCTTCCTTATATTCTTAATTATAATATAGTTTATTAATTATATTAGGAATCCCTTAATAATTATACTAAACATCTTTTTATTTACTTTTGCCTTAGGTCTAAAGGCAACTCTTACTTAGGCTATGTTTTCCTTTTATTTCCTCCCTGCTTTAGTAAATATAATAACTATATCTCTACTTTATAGTTAGTATACTACTACTACCTTCTTTATACTAATAGCGCTACTTACTGCCTTTATAATCTCCCTTAGTAATCTATTCCTAATTACCTTACTAATAGTATTTCCCTTTACTATAGCTTTTTAGTAATAGTAGGCTAGTATTGCTATACCCTTTGTTTAAGCTAAAGGGATTATTATATTCTGCCTTATAACTTTATAAGCTATAATAATTACTTAAGTCCCCTTAACTACTAATTTAGTCCTAGAAATAGCCTTTATTACCTCCTTAACTGCCTTCTTAACTATAGTTTCTACCTTACTATTAACTACCTTTATAATTAAAGCCTGTAGGCCTTTTATGCTAGTTCTTATTTAGGCTATCTTTCCTCCTATATTTATAGTAATTTATATAATAGTTTTAATAAAAGCTTATACTTTTATTATTTTTACCTTTAAAATAACTTTTATTATTAATTCCTTTAGTAATTTTATTTTATTCTTTAGTTTTTCCTATACTACTACTACTCTAGGATTTTCCCCTTAGTGCTATATTTCTTCTTAAGTAATGCCTTATCCTTTATTAGTTATAGATCTATATAAAAATTTATTAATTATTATGCCCCTTATGCTGCTTACTCCCCTTATATAATATGCTATTGCTAGGGGGGGTAATTAATAATAAGAAATCCGATTTCATGCTTTTTTTCCGTTTTTAGGCGTAATACCGCGTCGTATCCACGGTGTTTTTTTCTATGTTAAACCTTATAAAATTAATTAATATATATCTTAGACCCCTAGACTAAATAGTTTATAATACTAAAAGAAATTTTGCTTTTAGTAAATTTAGGCATTTAGCTTAACTACTGTTAATTAATATTAATAAAGTCCCTGTTAAGGCTTATAATAGTATTAGAAAACTTAAGCAATATTATGCCCCTCTTTATAAAGCATATAATATTATTAAGACTAAAGCTAATGGTTTTCTTTTAAAAGAGTAAATGCTTTAAATAGCTATTAAAGCAGTTAATAACTCTGCTAGTCTATATAGAAAGTATAACTACTTAAAAAAAGAAGATCGCCGATACTGCGGATATAACGCGGTATTATGCCTAAAACGAAAAAGAAGCACGGAATTAGATTTCTTATTATTAATTACCCCCCCTAGTATTAATATATTATATAAGGGGAGTAAGTAATATAAAGGGTATAATAATTAAAGAATTTTTATATAGATTTATAACTAATAAAGAATAAGGCACTACTTAGGAAAAAATATAATATTAAAGAGAAAATCCTAGAGTAATAGTAGTATAAAAAAAATTAAAGAATAAAATAAAATTACTAAAGAAATTAATAATAAAAGTTATTTTAAAAGCAGAAATAATAAAAGTATAGGCTTTTATTAGATTTATTATATACATTACTATAAATATAAGCAGGGAGATAGCCTAAATAAGAACTAGTATAAAAGGCTTATAGGCTTTAATTATAAAAGTAGTTAATAATAAGGTAAAAACTATAGTTAAAAAGGTAGTTAAGGAGGTAATAAAGGCTATTTCTAAAACTAAAATAGTAATTAAAAGGACTTAAGTAATTATTATAGCTTATAAAGTTATAGGGTAGAATATAATAATCCCTTTAGCTTAAATAAAAAGTATAGTAATATTAGCTTACTATTATTAAAAAGTAATAGTAAAAGGAAATACTATTAATAAGGTAGTTAAGAACAGATTACTAAAGGAGATTATAAAGGCAGTAAATAGTGCTATTAGTATAAAGAAGGTAATAATAGTATATTAACTATTGTTAAGCTTTATAGTGCATTTTACCACTAAAGCTTATAGGCAAGGCTAGATTACCTGGCCTCTTAAAGGTTATCAACTAACCTTCCGGATTACTGGAGATCTAGGGTGCTTACATAAGCATAAATAGGTTTATTAGGAAGCCCCTTTCCAGAGGATTCTAATGGTATCTAAATGTACCCTAGATGGGAAGAAACCAGGGAGATACGCCCTGTAGAATTGTGTAG
>AFQZ01000639.1:0-28886 GCA_000222935.2 Aciculosporium take MAFF-241224 | reverse complement strand
GGAGAGAGAGGGAGAGATTGCGCATTTTGTCTACTTCTGGTTCTCGGGTCGCAGAGAGCTTCAAGTGAAAAAATAACAAGTTAGCAAACAAAGATCATCACGAGTCAATGCATTCATCTCCCTTCAACACGAAACAAGATGGTGGAAACGTACCGGACGGCCTTGCCGGCTCTCCAAATCTCGAGGTTTCGAATCTCCTCCATCTCGGCCTCGTATCGCTGGCGGTAGTCGGCTTGGCCGTTGTAGTCGAGAGATCGCTTCGTCTCGGAGCCATCCTTGACGGCATCGTACAGGCTGTTGAAGACGGGCTTGAGCGCATCCTTGAACCTGGGCGTCCAGTCGATGGCACCACGGCGGGCGGTGGTGGAGCAGGCCTCAAACATCCAGTCCATGCCGTTGGCGCCAATCAGAGGGTACAGGCTCTGGGTGGCCTCCTCGACCGTCTCGTTGAAGGCCTCGCTGGGGCTGTGGCCACGCTCACGGAGCACCTCGTACTGCGCCAGGAACATGCCGTGGATGCCGCCCATCAGGCAGCCGCGCTCACCGTAGAGGTCGGAGTAGACCTCCTTCTCAAAGCTGGTCTCGTACAGGTAGCCGGAGCCGATGGCGACGCCCATGGCAATGGCCTTCTCCTTGGCCTTGCCGGTCACGTCCTGGAAGACGGCAAAGGACGAGTTGATGCCACGGCCCTCGCGGAACAACGATCGGACGGTGCGGCCAGAGCCCTTGGGGGCGCAGAGAATGACGTCGACGTCGGTGGGGACGTCCACCTTGGTGAGGTCCTTGAAGACGGGGGAGAAGCCGTGGGAGAAGTACAGAGTCTGCAATATTTCAGGAGATGAGCGTCCATTCTTTTTTCGCGCAGTTCAATTTCAGGCCATCAATGGGCCAGTGTGCGTCTTTGCTTTGGAGGCAAAAAAGAGAAGGAAAAGGAAAGAAGAAGAAAAGGCGAGAGAGCAAGCGGGAAATGAAGCGTACCTTGCCCTTCACAATCTGGGGCTTAATGGCAGGCCACGTCTCCGACTGGGCGGCGTCGGACAGCAGGTTCATGATAATGGTGCCGCGGCCGATAGCCTCGTCAACCTCGAACAGGTTCTTGCCGGGCACCCAGCCGTCCTGGACGGCATCTTTCCATGACTTGCCGTTCTTGCGAACACCAATGATGACGTTGAGCCCGTTATCGCGCAGGTTCAAGCCCTGGCCGTGGCCCTGCGAGCCATAGCCGATGAGGGCCAGCGTATCGTTCTTGAAGTAGTCCTGCCGACGGAGTCAGTACGCGTGGAAAAAAGTCAATTGAACTCTGAAAAGACTAATTGGCACGTCCAAGGCCAACCGATTGCCCCCCCCCTCCCTCCCTTTTTTTCCTTTTTTTTCTTTTTTTTTTACCCTTCGGAGGAGAAGGATGATGACTCACCAAGAGCTTCTCCTGGGGCCAGTCAGAGCGCTCTACACGGAGCAGGAAGATGAAAAAGTCAGTAAAAACTCAATGACCAAAAATAAAGACCAGCAGTCAACCAATTGCACTCTTACCATAGACATCCTCCTTGTGACCAGCAAAGTCCATCGTCTTCACACCTCGAACCTGCTGGACAGCAGCGCCCACAGCGGGACGAGCAGCGGTGGCAGCCCGGACGAGCTGGCTGGCGGCGATCAAGGAGCGCTGCTGCACACGGGGAGCAGCCAGCTGACGAGCTGCGCGCAGGGACTTGGAGAAAGCTCGTGAGGCCATTGTGCGATTTCTGAGAAGAGGGGGGGGGGGGTTGTTTGGTCTGATGGACAAACAGGGTGGGGAGATGTTGAAAAAAAAAAAAGGATGGTGTGGCAACACGAGGGAAAGGGCCAAAAAATGGAAAAGAAAATGTGGTGGTTTATTATGCAAAGGCCATCCATCATTCGAGGGCAGGGGACTAGTGACCAGGGCGGTGTGTACAACAGCTTTACTGGGGGCTGCCGATCTCGGTGGGTGCATTTTGAACAGTTTTCCATGGCAGCATTTCCGGCACAAAAGTCAAGTCGGGACGGTCAAATGCATTATTAGACACTCCGACCGGCCTAATTCGTCCATGTGGGGGGGGGGGGGAGGCTAGCCCACAGTGGAAACGTGACCACAAGCGCCTCAACTTGCTTATTCATGAAATCACTTGCTCGAGGCGTGCCGTGTCAACGTCCCGTCTGTTTGCCCAACCACTAACCTCGTTCTCCTCCTGTTCAATAAAAGAAGAGAAGGGAAGAAGAAGAGAAGGGAAGAAGAAGAGAAGGGAAGAAGAGGAAGAAGAGGAAGAAGAGGAAGAAGAGGAAGAAGAGGAAGAAGAGGAAGAAGAGGAAGAAGAGGAAGAAGAGGAAGAAGAGGAAGAAGAGGAAGAAGAGGAAGAAGAGGAAGAAGAGAAGAGAAAGAAGAGAAAGAAGAGAAAGAAGAGAAGAGAAAGAAGAGAAAGAAGAGAAAGAAGAGAAAGGAAAAATGTCGACTCCATCACCGCCCCTCACCCGCTCGTCAGTCGAGGCAGCCCACGGCCTCATCAAGCCACACGTCCACCGCACGCCCGTCCTCACCAGCACGACGCTGTCGGAGATGGCGTCGACGCCGCGCGACCTTGGCGGGACGCGGTTCGAGGGCCGCGAGCGGGCTGCGCGGCCGAGGCTGAGGCTGTGGTTCAAGTGTGAGAATTTGCAGCGCGTGGGGGCGTTCAAGGTCCGGGGCGCCTTTCACGCGCTGGGGCGGTTGATGAGGGAGGAGGGATGGGAGGAGGGGGGGAGGGAGGGAGAGGGGGGTTGTGACGCATAGTTCTGGTGAGTATTTTTTTTTGTTTGTGTTTTTCTTTCTTCTTATTTTGTTTTCGAAGTCCTTGGGGGCTTTACTTCCTGTTCTTATGTATAAATGTGTGTAGTTCTTATATATATGTACATGTATATATATTTGTGTGTGTATAAAACTAACAAAGCCAGGGAACCACGCGCAGGCCCTCGCCCTGGCCGCCCGCGAAAACAACATCAAAGCCCACATCGTCATGCCCACCGTGTCGATGCCCCAAAAGATTGCCGCAACGCGGGGCTACGGCGCAACCGTCTACTTCAGCGGGAGCACGTCCGAGGAGAGGGAGGCGCTCACGCAAAAGGTGATTGGCGAGACGGGCGCGCGGCTGATACCCCCCTATGACCACCCGGATATCATGCTGGGGCAGGGCACCATGGGTCTCGAGATGCAGGAGCAGGTTGGGGAGATGATGGCGGCGGGGGGGGAGGAGAACCCGTATGGAAAGTCAACAAGGACAAGGCAGAAAACAGCCAGCAAGGGCCTGGACGGCATCATTGCGCCGTGCGGAGGCGGAGGGATGCTCTCGGGGGTGGCGCTCTCGGCGGAGGGCACGGGCATACGGGTGTTTGGGGCGGAGCCGAGCTTTGAGGGGGCGGATGACGGGCGGAGGGGGTTTCACGGCGGGGGGAGGAGGATCGAGAGGGTGGCGACGAGGACGGTGGCGGACGGGCTGCGGACGCCGGTGGGGGCGTGGCCGTGGGAGGTGATTTCGGGGAGGGGGCTGGTGGCGGGCATGTATAGTGTGGAGGAGGGGGAGATCCTGGCGGCGATGAGGCTGGTGTGGGAGAGGATGAAGCTTGTTGTTGAGCCGAGCGGGTGTGTTGGGCTGGCCGTTGTGTTGTTTGACGAGGAGTTTCGGGGGATGGTGGAGAGGGAGGGGGGGGAGGAGGGGTGGGATTTGGGGGTTGTGCTGAGCGGGGGGAATGTGGGTGTTGAGGCGGTGGGGGACATGTTCAAGGCGGGAGCCGAGCCGATGTGATGTTGTTTAGGGGGATGGTGAGTTGGATTCGGGGCAGGAGAGACGGCCGGAGGGACATTTGCAACATGGGATGATTCAATGCAGCTTTTATATAATATCGAGGGGACGTCCGCCGGAGGACCTTGCCTCGGGTGGCCTCGGCAGGGTACGTGGAGGAACATTTAGAACAAGGTCCTTGATGCGGCTCTTTCGAATGCAGGAAGGGATACCCGCCCATGAAGCCGATACATTCGGGCAGCCACAAGGATGTGCTATAGCATATGCCGGGTATGTAGGCGGCCAGTTCAAGCCATCAGGGGAGCAGAAAGCATGGATAATGCAGGTGTGCCGATGCACAAACACCAACCCAAACGACCCCGATGCGTCGTCACAAGCCAAGCAGCGCCGCGTGCGCCAATCAAAAGAGGCGCTCCCGCTCCCATTGCCGCGCACTGGACGCGCCACTTTAGAATCATTCCACCAGAATCCAACCCCGCGGTGGGGTTCGCACCGCCCGTTGAACGTCATGCATGACCTGAAACTACCGCCGCCCTCCCACCAACCTCACCTTTTTTTCCCTTCTCTCCGTTTTTCAATCGTGTGCTTCCTTCTTCTTCCCTCCCGCGAAGACGACCGTTACGTTTCTGCCTTTTCCCTGCGCGCTCCCGGTCGTCCTTGTGATCAAACAGAGGTTGGCCTGAGAAGAAAAAAAAGAGGAAAAGAGAGAGCGAAATGTCCGTCACCAACGCCTCCCCCTCGGCCGCCGCCCAAGCAGCCAAGACGGCCTCCTTCACACTCGCCTCCCTCCCGGCGGCGGATCGCAACGCGGCGCTCGAGGCCATCCACGATGCGCTCGCGGCCGCGCGGGAGGACATTCTCGCGGCCAACGCGCGCGACTTGGCGCTCGCTAGGAGGGCCGCGGCCGACGGGTCGCTGAGCGAGGCGCTCGTCTCGCGGCTGGATCTGGGCAGGAAGGGGAAGTGGGAGGATATGCTCAGGGGGATATTGGATGTGCGGGACCTGGAGGACCCAGGTTTGTGACCCGCCTGCTGCCTCTTTCCTTACCTTCAGGGGTGGTGTATGTGCGTGTGTTGGAGAAAGCAGGACGGGGTGGGCTGTGTTTGCGTTGAAGACGAGAATCACATCTGGGGGCAAGGAGAAGAACAAAAAAAAAAAAGCTGACGTTGCGTGAAGTCGGCAGGATTCAGATGCGGAAAAAGCTAGACGACGACCTTGTGCTCGAGCGCGTCTCGTGCCCGATTGGCGTGCTGCTCATCATTTTTGAGGCCCGGCCCGAGGTGATTGCCAATATCGCGAGTTTGGCCATAAAGTCGGGGAATGCGGCGATCCTGAAGGGTAATACATTCATACATCTATGAGGAACGACAAACAAAAAAAAAAAAAAAAAAAAACAACTGACCATGAACGTGGATGCTCTTTTTTCACAGGCGGCAAGGAATCCACCGAGTCCTTCATCGCCATCTCCACCGTCATCTCCTCGGCCCTCGCCCGCACCCCCGTCCCCAACCCCGCCATCCAGCTCGTGACGACGCGCGACGCCATCGCCCAGCTCCTCGCGCAGGACTCCTCCATAGACCTCGTCATCCCGCGCGGCTCCAACGACCTCGTCCGCTACGTCAAGGGGGCGACCCGGATCCCCGTGCTGGGCCACGCCGACGGCCTCTGCGCCATGTACCTCGCGGGGAGCGCCGACGCGGCCAAGGCGGCGGGGGCGGTCCTCGACGCCAAGACGAGCTACCCGGCCGCGTGCAACAGCGTCGAGACGCTCCTCGTGGGGGAAGCCGCGCTCGAGACGTCCTTCCCGGGCGTGGCGGCCGCGCTCGTGGACGGGGGGGTGGCCCTGCGGTGCGATGCCCGCAGCAGAGCGGTCGCGTTGCGGGCGTGTTCCTCCGCCGCCGGTGCCGGCGCCGGCGCCGACGCGGTCCGGGAGGCCACCGAGGAGGACTTCCGCACCGAGTTCCTCGCGCCGACCCTCGCCGTCAAGACGGTGTCGGGCCTCGACGAGGCCATCGCCCACATCAACGCCCACGGGTCGCACCACACCGACGCCATCCTCACGGGGGACCGGGCCGAGGCCGAAAGGTTCATGAACGAGGTCGACTCGGCGGGCGTGTACTGGAATGCGTCGACGCGCGTCGCCGACGGCATGCGCTACGGCTTCGGCACAGAAGTCGGCATCAGCACCAACAAGATCCATGCGCGGGGGCCCGTCGGCCTCGAGGGGCTCACCATCTACAAGTACAAGCTTCGGGGGGACTACCAGGCCACGGCGGGGTATGGGGATGGGCCGGGGCAGAGGCCGTGGAAGCATGAGAGCTTGTCGGTGGGGTGATTTTTGAAACGGCGTCGAGTACATGACCGATTATGCATAGACGGGATGGGAAAAGCGTGATGAAAAAAAATAAAAAGGAAAAAAAAAAAAAAAAAATTAGGTCGCAGAACAAACATGTAGCTGGATAGATTTTATTCAAGTTCTTTGCAAGCTATTGAACACAGCCACTGCAAGATATAAACAAAATCTATCCAGCCACATGTTCGTTCTGCTACCCTTTTTTTTAAAAAAGAAAAAAAAAAAAAAAAAACCAAGGCCACACAAGGTCCTTTATTCATGAGTACACATTTCTGAGGCCTCACAATGTACCTGTCTGACAGGGAACAAATCGTCTTTCCAACCTCCGCCAGTAAAAGCAAAAGATGTGATTGTCCGGGTTCCCATCCAGTTCGTGACCAAGCAACGAAATGATGGATGCACATCCCCAGCATCCCGTGACATCACCCCTAGCAAACTCCCGTCCCAGTCTCAACAAGGAACAAAAAAATATATATATATATACATGGTCGTACTCGTCATCAGTGCCCCCCTCCCTAAATCGCCTTCCACCCTCAGGAATTGACATCATACTGCTTTATCAGCTCCGCCAGCTTGTCGCCCTCGGACTTGAAATTCAGCGGCGCCGCACTAAGAACTTGGTATCGCACCCTGGACCATCCACATTAGCTCTGCTCGACATGATGTAAGGGAGGAGACCATTGCACAGGGCTAAAAAAAAAACAAAAAAACATACCGTTGCACATCGCCAAAATTGTCCATCTTGGCCCTGCACCGAAAGCTAAACTTCTTGCAGTTGACCGCCTCAAAGACAGCCATAAACTTGGCGTCGTCGTCCTCCTTGAGCTCCATGAGTTCATTGGCCGTCAGGCCAAACACGAGCACGCCCGTCTCGTTGAAGCAGCTGAGCCACTGGTGGCTCGTGTGGTCGGCGACATTGAGCGACACGATATAGCGGTAGTCGGGCCGGTCGTGCGAGAGGCTGCACTTTTCGCAGTGCCACGTGCCGTCGCCGTTCTCAATCACCTTCTTGTTGCAGCCCTCCTTGGAGCAGGCCGGGTAGCAAAAGTTGTCCTGCTTGACAAAGACAATGGTGGCCTTGATGGAGTAGTAGGCCGTGTCGTCCATGCCGAGGTTCTCGTCCTTGACCTGGGCAATCGTCTTGGTCTCGTCCTTGCGGCCCGTGGCGCCGCCCATGCTCGCCATGTTTTGGTGCGTGGCGAAGCTGTCGTTGCGGCCGGCCGAGTCGAACCAGCCCTTGAGGCGGTGCGCGTCGGAGATGTCCGGGTCGACCGTCATGGTGCCCGACGAGAGGAGGCTGAGGCTCTTGCCGCCAAAGTCGGACACCTTGGTGCCCTTGAAGGCGATGACCGACTCGGGGTTCGCGTCGAACGAGTTGGCCGTTTTGCCCCAGATGGTGACGCGCACCGAGTAGCCCGTGTCGTCGACGAGCGTCAGGTCGCGCTTCTCAAAGGGCTTGCCCGACGTCTTGGACGTGAAGGACGTGACTTCGCCGACGTCCTTGAGCACGCCAATCACGTCGACCGTGTTGTCCTTTTCGACGTTTTGCAAGTCTTGGATGGTGCAAAAGTTGAAGCGCACCTGCGGCACGTTGGTCTGGTCCTCGGCCTTTTCGATCCGCGTGTCTCGCTCAAAGGCGATTTCGTAGTCGTTGGGGAGGTTGGAAAACTGCTTCTTGGCCAGCGTCACGCGGCAGGGGCTGGAAATGTAGTAGACGGAGCCTTCCTGCAAGAGGTCGTAAAAGGCATCGCACTGGTCGTTGAACCCCGTGGCCTTGATTTCCCCACTCTCGTCGAGCAGGTTTACGCTGAAGAGCTTGCCTTCTCCCGTCGGCTTGTGCCATGTCTTGATGTCGGACTTCATCGACACTCGTGCCTTGATGGTCCACTTGTGCTGGAAGGGCGAGAGGCCCTCGATCGGATAGATGTTGCCGCCGTCGTGTGTGGCCGGTCTCGAGGGCATGACTTGCGATTTGCTCTCCTCCTTCTTGGCTCCGTAAAAGTCGTTTCCCGTCATGGCAGCCGGCTTGGCTTCGCTCGATTCGACGGCTGTTGGGTTGCCGACCTTTTCTTGCACGCCGAGGCTTTCGATGACTTCAATGTCAAGAATGACGAGGATACTTTTCGAAGGCGTTAGCGTTCTCCTCTCCTCTCTTTTCTTTTTCCTTTGGCCCCTTTCCCTCTGGCTCTTGGCGAGACAAAGAACAGCTCACTTCTTTCCCTTGAGATTATTCGGCGTGTACTGCTTGACACGCGCAAAGCTGCCTCGCACGAGCTTCCCATCGTGAATGACGTGGTTGGCCTGCGTGGCAAGCATGGCCTGCACGTAGTGCTCGCCGTCACTCATGACAAGCCTGAACCGCTCGCCGCCCGTAGCTGAGGCGCCCATGGGCTTGACTTGGAGACATTGCATCACGGGGACGGGGAACAGTTTCGCGGCCTTGTCGGGGTCATTGAAGATGACGCTGCGGTTGGCCCGTTAGTGGTGGGAACGTTGCTTGCGTGAGAAAGCAGTGAGGGGGACATACTCGAGCGACCCCTTTGACAGGGCGGATGCAGCACTCATGATGGCTGCGGGTGACGTTCGGATTCAACAAACCGGTGCACGATGGTGATGGGCGAGCTTGCGTTGGGTTGACGAGTATTTAAATCTGTCAAATTTGTCAACGGGTCGGCTTCACAGGTGAACTCGCGAGGGGGACGCGTCAATAAGCGCGTTGAGTGAAATCGGGCCCCACAAACTGGCTGGCTGTGGCGGTCACAGGTCGGCGGCGTTATGTAAGCCTTGACAACCGTGACGACGTGTACGTAGCTTTTGTACTGTAATCCGTCTGTGTGGCAAGTTGCCGTTGGCCATTGTCTCGCTGGGTGTCGACACAAGCATCTCCGTCTGGACAAGCTCACAGCGTTTGCACTATATCGAGAAATTGATGTCGTGGTCATGTATGCATGCAGTGTCGTTGGGAATTTCTCAGCATTCAAGCGACTGCCGTTCGTGCCACGTGCAGCCGCCCTGCTGTGCTGCTCCCTGTCCTTGAGTCGTGAGTCCTCACCGCCGGCGCCGTGGCCACACGACTGGACAACGGACGGCATGCAACCACCCAAACCGTCTGGACAGCTCATCCGCAACTTGCAACGTCGCACCTTGCCGCCCACAGAGCCAGGCCACTACCCATCATCGTCATCGTCATCATGGCCGACGCGGGAAACTCCACCAAGGCGCCAGAAAGCGACGCCCAAGCGCAACCAACGGCGCAGCGAAACGACCCCGTCATCCCCGGCGACACGCCCGCCCAGACCGGTCCAACGATGGGCGAGCACTGCGTGACCGACCGCCCAACTCGTGAGTAGCAGCAGGCACATGAATCGTGTATCCCCAGCGTTGCAGTCTGAGCTCACCGTGGTTGGCGCCCAGCAAGCGGACAGTCGTCGACCGGTGAAATCATCAAGCTCAATGAAGTCGAGGTGAGCAGGATACGCCGTACCTACCTACATACCCATTCACCAGCTTCCCTCCCCCGGCAAATAAGCATGTGCCGTGTTCCTTCGACCCAGCCAGCTACTGATGTTGGCCACGTCCTGTATCGGCACCTTTGGCACCGCAGGTCTACATCTCCAAGCCAGCCGACTACCCGCACACGCCCGCCAAGCTCCTCCTGCTCCTCACGGGCGGCACAGGCATCAAGTCAACCAACAACCAGATCCAAGCCGACAAGTTCGCCTCAGAGGGCTTCCTGGTGCTCATGCCCGACTTCCTCTCGGGCGACACCTCCCCGGCCTCCACGGCCATTGTCGACGACGCAGCCTCCATACTCGAGCAGGTCAAGCTCAAGGCCGTCGAGGTGACCAAGTCCTTCATGATAGACATGTGGCTGGCGCGCGTCACGCCCGACAAGGTCATGCCCATTCTCGGCAAGGTCATTGGCGCGGCGCGCGACCAGTTCGCCGACGCCATACAGAGCGGAGACGGGATATACTGCGTGGGGTACTGCGTCGGGGGCCGCTTCGTCCTCTTGCTCGCGCAGGAGAAGGCGGAGACGGCCGGCGAGGAGGAGACCGGGCGGAGGGTGAGCAAGGGCCCGTATATCAAGGCCGGGGCGGTGGCGCACGCCGCGTCCGTCACGCCGAGCGATTTTCGCAACTTGAAGGCGCCGCTGAGCTTGGTCTGCGTCGAAGATGACCCGTTGTTTCCCGACGAGGTGCGGAGGGCGGGCGAGGACGCCATGTCCAGGGCTGACTTGGAGCACGAAGTGCAGGTGTACCCGGGGGTGCCGCACGGTACGTCTCTGTTTTACTCTCCCAGATGTAAAAGCCCACACGGCAAGCTGTTGCGTCTTCATTTGCACAGAGGAAATGGCAGGTCAACTAACGCATGGCAAAAAGGCTTCGCCGTCGTCGGTTCCTACGCCGACGCATCCATATCCGAAGCACAGGCTACGGCCTACGACCAGATGCTGAAGTGGCTCAAGGAGCACTAGCGTGCGGTGAATGATGGAGTAGTGGGAAACAGGGGATGCTGTCTGACTTTCAAACATTGTCACACATGATGCCCTGCTGCTAGTTTCCCTAGTTCCCTAGGTGTTTTTTTTTTTTTTTTTTTTTATCCCAAGCGGGTAGCTTTCTTTCAAGAATAGTAAACCCAATGAGACGTGAGACGGCAGATGGGCGTCGTCCTGTCTACCAAGTCGTGCACACAATCTTGCCCGTGTTCCTCCCCTCCTCCATGTACCTGTGCGCCTCCTGAATCTCCCCCCAGGGCATGACCCTGTCAACAACAATCTCGAAGTCTCCGGCCTCGAACCGCGGCGAATGCGTCTCGAGCCGATCCCTCAGCCTCTGCCGGTACTCCCCTCGATGCGCACCCTCTTGTACAAGATGGGCGAGAGACATCCGCGGCGGGGACCGCCCCCCCCCCGCTCAGCAGGCCGAGGAGCACGATCTTGCCATCGCGGGCCACACGACATGGAGATTCTTCTGCAAGTAGTCGGCGCCGACCAAGTCAACAATGTGGTCGACGCCCTTGCCGCCCGTCAGGTCCTTGGTCCGGCGCACCCGGTCCTTGGACTGCGTCCCCGTTTCTGTTTCCGTCCCAGTGGTGGTAGCGGTACTGCTGGGTATTATTCTTGTGGGAGGGACGGGAAAGGGGACATGTGTTGGCGCACCGACTGCTTTCGAGCTGGCCATGATGATGCGATTTCCGAGCAAATGTTTGAGGGGCAAGACGACCTAGCTAGCTAGGTGCGGGAGCAGAGCTGGCTTTCCTTTGATGACTATTTTTCGATGTGCCACAGGAAGCATGAGAATCGCACCGCTGGGACGACCTCTTCCTCCGAATACAATGTGTAGCATGCACGTCGAGGAGCAAATGTTCAACCGACGTCGGTTTCGGTCCGCTGGTGACGACATGGCGTTTCGCACTGCGGTGCTTGTCGCGGCGCCATCTCCCTAAAGTCACTAGACCGACCGACCAGACACTTCTTGGCTGTTCGGTTACCCATGCCGTCCATGCCCTTTCCGACCCGGTAGGAAGCTGGCTGGAGGAAAGGGACATGTTCAACCTCAGTTGAGGTGTAGACTCGTGCAGGTTGCGCCGACATAGCAGCACTCGAATCACAGGTTTCGGCCAAAACACAGAAAACAAGTCTGCCCATTGTAACCGCAGGCGAAAGCAAACCGGCGGGTATACCGGGAAAAAAAAAAAAAAAAAAAAAAAAAGAAACCGACCTGTGAATCAAGGCAGAAAAGACAGAAACTCTGGGGAAAAGGAGACGAAAAGACCGAGCTGGGACATTTACAAGTGAAGGGCGGGAACTGTGCACATTCTTGGCATGCACGACAAGTCTGGCCGGAACATGACCGGGCCTCGAACAAGACAGAATCAAAAGGGAAAACGTCCATGGTTTACAATAGTTAGACTGCCATTTTGCTCTCTGATTCGGCCCTTTCCGCTATCCAGTTGCAAAAACCCGGGCAGTGCTCAAGACGGTCTCGGGGGGGAAAAAAAAAAGAAAAAAAAGAAAAAAAAGAAAAAAGAAAAAAAAAAGTAAAAAGAAAAAAGAAAAAAAAGAAAAATAATAAGGAAGAAGGGCGCCAACAAAAAGGTGGGTGTATCTTTTTTTAAACAAATTTCTAAACGATGGCCAAGTCAAATTTCTAAACGATGCCAAACAAGGTTATCTATCCGTGGGCCACAGTGTGGGTGGGGTGGGTTGTGTTGCCAAGTACGTACAGCAACAACACGTTGCTTCGGCTGATGTGAAGGGGTAAATTGCCTGCATGAACAGGATTGGCATCAGCACTGTGCACCCCCACATGGCAACTTTTTTGCGAAATGAACGACGACCCGATTGAGCCGGCGGTGTCACGCACGGTCCACCAATCGTTTTCCGACCAGCCCCGCTGACCGCCCGTGGGACAAAAAAGGAAGAGAGAAAAAGTGGACCGGGAGGGCTTGCAAACCGGGCACTGTGCTAAGAGGACCACGCGCACGCTACGGTAGCTCCTTTTTGCCGGCCCGGCACGCGCGCGCTGTGCTAGTTCACCGCTGGGACGGCCAGGAATGGAGGGAAATGAAAAGGCGGAGACGGCATCGGCCAATGGGGCCATCCAAATGCCCACGGGATATGCTGCCGATGCTGGTCACAGGCCGAGAGCACAAGAGCGTGACGAGAGAGGTCTTTGCAGGGCGTACCACAAACTTGAGACAAGCCAGCCAAAAGGGAAACGAAGCGCAGCACACGCCAAAAAAAAAAGGGGGAAAGGGGAAAAGGGGAAAAGGGGGGGGGGGGAAGAAAGAAAAGAGAAACCAAACCAAGGGAAATTGCAGACACGGACCCGGGTGACTTTTTGGAAGGAGCCACCCACTCAACAACACGTTCAATTGTCCGGCGCGGCAGCCTTCACGTCTGTTTCTTCTTTTCGCCGCGGAGAGAGATATCGCAGGTTCTTGGCCTCCTCCCGTAGAATCGGCGAATGCATGTCCATGCAGGAAATGGGCCATTCAAACCCAAACCCCGTTGTTGGCGTCGTGGTCCGAGATGCATCAGAAACAATAAACAAAAAGGGGGGGTGGCGCGCGCAAGCCAAGGTCGTCGTCAGGCCGTGAGACAAGGTGGACTCTGTCGCACCAACCACGGTCTTGTGCCTGGTACCGTCGCAGTATCCGCAAGGCGTGTGGTGCGGGTGTGTGTGTGTGTGTTGTGTGTGTGCTCTGGCTGAGCAAGAAAAGATTTGCCCCCCCACACATGATTGTGATGAGGGCCTGGGACTGCGTTGATTGGTGGCCCGGCATCGCCATCATCATCATCATCGTCATCATCACGCCGTAAACGCTTCTTGTTGAACACTGGTTCCTGCATTGGCGCCACAGCAGCTGGAGGGGTTTTGTTTGTTTTTTGCCGTGGTTCCCGCTCCAGCCGCATGTAAGAAAGGAGTCACCACACGGCTGACGACGGGCGAGGGGAAACAAACAGGGCTTTTGTCGTCCGAGGTCGACGACGCCTCGCGAGGCAAACGGAGTTTGATTGTGCCGCAATTTACAACGGCCACGCTAAAACAGGATCATCCATGTATTGTATGTACCTATTGTGCACAAGCACAGGCATGCTGGGTAGGAGGTGTGCACAAACCGTCCGCAGCCGAGTCTCCTGGGTTTTTAATTTCTCATTACGAAGCTGACGACACGGACGTCGGGAATAAAAACGGGATCCGATGCCGAGAACGTCCAAGAATGCAGACTTTTCTCGTCATGGCACGGAGATTCTGGGCCGAGACGCAGCACACGTACATGCTACATATACATGCCACATATACATACATACTAGGTACATATACATACATGCTGCATATACATACATACTATGTACATACATACTATGTACATATACATACATGCTGCATATACATACTTACTAGGTACATATGCATACATGCTGCATGTAGAATTCCGTGCTGGGCAAGCCGAAACTTGCGCCGACACAGCCGCGGGTACCTTGCATCTCCTTTTGTCATTGGGGCCCGTTGGCAGGTGACCTTGCTCACTCACCTCGCTCAACTCAACGTACCTACTCATCGACTCAGAGTCTCGCCGCATCCGCATGCCAATCTCAACCCCTGTCCCCTGCTGACGCCGGCCAATCAATCTGCCCTCCCGCCCATCCACTGACCCACCTTGACTTGGGTGGCCCAATACCGTCTCCTGTTCTCAGTCAAGAGCCTCCACTTGTTCTCCTTGTTCCTTGTCCAAGCCCCTCACTTTTTCCCGTCCGTGAGGCTTCGTTGGCTTGCTCAGACTCACCACACACCGTCATCTTGCCTCAATCATGCAGGCATGCTGCGCGGTGGGCGGCATTCATCAGATCCATCCGTGCACTCCCTCCATGTTCTGATGTCCTGAGTGGTGGCTGGCGGCGAAGGAAACAGGAGGAAAAAACCAACATTCGTGACCCTGGCCCTTTCTCATACCTCTCCGTGGGGTGATTTCAAACAAAAAAAAAAAAAAAAAAAACCAAACAAAAGCAGCAGCAGCAGCAGCAGAAACAACAAAGCCTGTTCCCCTGACTTGATGATCCGGCCGGGCTATTCTGCTCCCCCCCGTCTCCCCTGTCATCCCAGGCACGGTCCTCTACCCCCCCCCCTCCCCCTACCCTCTTCCCCAGTCACTCATGCCCCTTATAAAGATGTTCATCCAGTCCTCGCTCTCCTCGGCCTCCTCCTCCTCCTCCTCCCTTCCTCCTCACCCACACTCCCTCGCCAAAGCCCCATCTGCATACCCGACTCTTAGTCACTTCCATTCGTTTAGCCACCTCCAACGCGACGAGTTCTTCCTCAACACAGTCAAGATGAAGTACGCTGCTGCTCTTCTCGCCGCCGCCGTCGGCGCCCACGCCTGGGGAAACGGGACATTGCCTAATGCGACCGTCACCACCGAGGTTGTTGACAAGTTCATCACATACTGCCCGGGACCTACTCACTTGACTCACAACGGCAAGATCTACAACATCACCACGGTACGGAACACCCCGCCATCATGGTCAAGGGAGAGGATGTATGGGAGCTCAACGTGGGAGATGACGGGCCGAGGGCTGGCTTGTTGTGTTTTAACAACGCTGAGCCGGCTTGCCCGTTGAAGAAGAAGAAATACGCCCATGAAATCTCCTGCAGGCTTCTCCAACAAAGACATGCACACTGACAAGAGCACCCATCAGGCCATGACAGTTACCCTCGACTGCCCTTGCACCATTGAGAAGCCCGTCTACAGCACCCCCGTTGTCGTTTGCAACACGCCAGCCTGGTAAGTCTTGCTCCCCGCGGGCGGGCAATTTCGCTTCCGTACAGCGTAAAAGGACCTCGCTGACTCTCTGGGAAGCAACAACGGCTCCGTCCCCATCCACACCAACCCCATTCCCACCAACCCCATTCCCACCACGACGGCACCCACCTCTGTCCCTACTGCTGGCGCCGTCAAGGCCGCCGCACTGTCTGGTGCCGGCCTGGCCGGTGTCGTCGGTCTTGCCGCTTTTGTTCTGTAAATCAACCGGCTCTGATGCCTCGCCCTCCATGCGTGCGCCACCTATGGTTTTGTACGTCCCTAAGGCTTTCTAATCTGGGAGACAAGAAAAAGCCTCTGCTAGCCGTGCCAAGGCTGTCCAATGGGTGTGTTTGTGGAAGAAATTTTAATAGTGTTTATGTTCAATGGAAGGAAGCAGCGATTTTTTCTCGTGTATAGACTTTCTACCTTTTTTTTTTTTTTTTTTCATCTTTTTCGGGGGGTTACGAACATATGAACCCGGGGGGGGGGGCAGCCTCGCATACAAAGTCAGACGGAGGCCTAGAGGTCCGAAAAACCCAAGAGGAGGGTAGACTCTGAGAACGGCTTGTGTGCGGTCTAATAAGCTTTATTTTTTTTTCCGGCGCTTGGAATATAATGTGTCTCTTTATCAGTAGGGATATTGGGATCTTTTACGACGTCTATTTGACAAGCCATGTAAAGACGCGTTTTCCTGCTCCGACCTCTTTCGTATACTCGGCTCCGCATTCCATTCTAGAGAGCTCGACTTGATTGTCGTTTGTTTGACAGGTTTCCAGTCCCCTGGCATGAGCTCCCTTTTTGTTCTTCCCGATCTGGGAAAGGGGTAGTCCATTCCAGCCTTGTTCCATCCATTTGCCGCTGCGTGTTGACGCCACTCTTGTGCTACGGGCCGGCCTCCCAGAGTTTGCCTGGCAAAGGCACGAACGGACGGGTCTGGTATTTTTTTTTTCTTCTGGTTTTTGTCAAAGCGCAGTGGCTTTGGTCATTGTGACCAGCAGATATGCGAGGGCCCGAGACCAGGACCAGAGGAGAAGACAACGTGAATGAAAAAGAGCACAAAAACGCGGGGCCTGTTTGCTGCCGAGCGGTGATGCTCATCATCACGCAGGCATGACATGACCATGTGTGGGGGGGGGTGCTGGGACGGCGACGGGGGGCTCGCCGTGCGTCACGCGGTACGAAGATACAGATGCCGCCCTTGTTGTTGAAGGGAAGGGCGGATTCGGAGCCAATTCTGCTGCAGCGCTGGGTTCTGTGCTGAGAATCTGCTTTTACATGCGCCCCGGGCAGAGGAAGAGGGCGTCTTGCCATTGCCCATTGGTGAGAGCCACAAGTCTGGCCCCGTTGCTCTCGGAGTCGGTGTTTCTTTTCTCGTCTCCTCCCTCTGTGCAAAGCTGCTAGCTGTTTTAACAAAAAAAAAAAATAATAATAAATAATAATAAATAATTAATAATAATTAATAATAATTAATAATAAATAATAAATAATAAATAATAAATAATTAAAATTAAAAAAAATTTAAAAAAAATTTAAAAAAAATTACAAATAAAAATCCAACGTCCTTCTTTTACCTCGGCGCAGGATCTTGTTGCCCACGTCGCGGCTCGGGTCCTCACGGGCAAGGGCGGGCACGGCTTCGACGACAAGCACAGGGGACAGATGATGACTATCACCGGTGAGACGTGCGCCGGTCTGTCCTTTTTCCACCGAGCCGACGGGAGCTGACGGAGGTAGGGCCCAGACTGTGTGCCGGCCAAGAGCTGGCTGCCGCCGCGAGCGAGGTCCTCGGTGCGGGGATGGGATTCGAAAAGATGACTCGGATTCGAAAAGATGACTCGGATTCGAAAAAGATGACTCGGATTCGAAAAAGATGACTCGGATTCGAAAAAGATGACTCGGTTTGTTCTCCCCAGTCTCCGCGTCTCCCCCAAGATGGGGGAGGGACATCGTGGGATATGTGTGCACGATACCAAGTCATGCCCTGTCGGTCTTGTCGATGACGACTTGGGCAGCATGAACCGGCCTGCGCACGCGGACATGATCCCATCCGTCACGCAAGGCACGTCTGGATCACGTTGCACGAGAAATTGGCGGCGACGCCTCCGGTGCCTTGTGACACAGCCCTGGCGTGGCTTGTCGGAAGAGGCGACTGCGTGTCGTCGTGCAATTGTGGTTATTTATTCCCTGCTCTTGTCTCTCTATCCATGTGTTTATTCTTTCTTGTGTTTTCTTCCATCATGCTCCTTTTTTTGAAAAGAACAGACAATAGACACGTAATCGACGTACTTGGTGGACGGTTGTCATCAAGTGCCGATCGATAGGCGCACCTGCAGTCACGACGACTGGGAGACAGACACTTGCGTTATTTAACGGCAGGAGAGGTTTTGTCTTGCGTCCTGGACCCCGGGGCCGATTGATCCACCCATCATCTCCCGCGAATGGCGGTGACGACGAGACTTGGGCAGAAAAGTCGTCGAAGCCGTCTACTTCCAAGTGCGCGAACCCAGGTACCGAGTACCCACCCACCGCCTGCTGAGCTCCTTGGACCTCAAGGAGAAGGAGTCCTGCGCGCCAACAGCGGTTCGAGACGCCACAGCCAACGGGACCAACCCGCAACGGTCGGGGCCGCCCAGAATTCGTGACTGGCGGGAAAGGCCAGATGATGGTATCATCATGATCAACCCTTTCCTTTCTTCTTCCTATTTCTTTCTTTTTCTTTTTCCTTTTCCTTTTCCGTCTTGGCCATCCCACCCAGGTGGGGTCATGTTTGCGCCCAACCGCCCTCCCTCCCCCCCTCTCCTCTCCCCAATACCTCCTTCCTAAAAGGCAAGAAAAAACCCTGAACAATCCAAATGGGTAGTTCCGCCCCCCAGCGTTGTTGCATCGCAGTTATTTTTATGTTTCGTTATCGTTGTTGATTTTGGATTTTGGGGTTTTTTGCCAGAATGCACCCTCACGTGACTGGCGACCCGCGTCCGGTGAATGCAGCCGCGAAATGAAAATGTCTTGGGTGCGTGTCCGAGCAGGAGGTGTTTTTTCAAATCTCTGGGCCCCATGTCCTGCTGCACCGCCTCGTCTCCAACAACCAGCGGCACTCCCACTCCCATCCCATCACCCCGAGCAAGGCAAGCACTAGTTGGCGTGAAACGGCAGGTCGGGGATACCCGGATTAGGCAACGAGGTGCGGAAACTGGAACCGGGATACAGAGGAGGAGGGCTGGAGAGGGAAAACGACCAAGAAGACGAATAGTAGACAAGGGGAATAACAAGAAGAGAAAAGAAGACGAGGAAAAAAGGAGAAGGAAAAGGAAAGGGGAAAAGGAAGGGAGAAGGGAGAAGAGACGGGGAAATCGTCATCATCACCACCACCACCCCCCCCAGCACCCCCCCCCCCCCCACGATGAGCGCACCATGTCGTTTTTCAAGTTCAAATTGGACAACCCCCCTCCGCCGCGGGCGCCGAACCCCATCGCTCCGTCCAACACAAACACGCCCTCGCCAGCTGTCACGCCCGACAGCCACCTGAAGCGGAGTGCCTCGTCGCCGCACCTGTCCACTGGTCCCCTGTTCGACAAGGCGCTCGCCCGCCAGGCGGCACAGCTCCAGGATGGAGGAGGAGGAGGAGGAGGAGGAGGAGGAGTCGTAGACGGGCCGGCGGCGGCGTCGGCGCCTCCTCCCGGCGCGCAGCCAGATGACAAGCCGTCGGTGTTGAACGACGGCCGGGCGAGGAAGAGGCCGGCGGCCGAGGCGCCTCCCCCTGCCGCGACCACCACCACCACGGCCTCTGCCGCCGCTGCCCTTCCCCCTGCTCCCAGTCCCGCCGCCACGGCTGCGGCCGCCGCCGCCGTCGACGCCCTGTTTCGTCCCTGGAGCAAGAAGACGGCGGGGGCGCGCAAGAGCACCTCGTGCGTCGAGTGCAAGGCGTCCAAGACGCGGTGCGAAAAGGTGGCGTCGGCGCCGGCCGGGGGGGATGCCTGCTCCCGGTGCGTGCGTCTGTCGAAGCAGTGTGTTTTTGACGTGAAGCCCGCCGGGCAGGGCCCTGGCGCGGCCAAGGCAGCGGCGAGGTCGTCGTTGGCGTCGAGACCGCAGACGACGACGACGACGACGGCTGCTGCTGCTGCTTCCAAGGGGGCGCGGAGGGAGACGCGGGAGGGGCGAGAGTCGTGGGAGGTGTGGGAGCCGCGCGAGGGGCTTGAGCCGCGCGAGAGGAGGAAGGAGAGACGGAGACAGAGCACGCCGCCGGCTGTGAGGAGGATACAGGACCAGTTGTGGTCGGCGTTTTTTCCGGGTCTTGCGAATCAGCCGTTGAGTGAGTTTTTCTATTTTGCACTATTCCTCTTGAGAAAAGGAAAAGGAAAAGAAAAGAAAGAAGAGAAAGAAGAGAAAGAAGAGAAAGAAGAGAAAGAAGAGAAAGAAGAGAAAGAAGAGAAAGAAGAGAAAGAAGAGAAAGAAGAGAAAGAAGAGAAAGAAGAGAAAGAAGAGAAAGAAGAGAAAGAAGAGAAAGAAGAGAAAGAAGAGAAAGAAGAGAAAGAAGAGAAAGAAGAGAAAGAAGAGAAAGAAGAGAAAGAAGAGAAAGAAGAGAAAGAAGAGAAAGAAGAGAAAGAAGAGAAAGAAGAGAAAGAAGAGAAAGAAATGAAAGACATGAAAAAAAAGAAATGAAAAAAAGAAAAAAAGAGATGAATAAAAATATATATATAGAAAATATATATAGAAAATAAAGAAAGAAAAAGACAAGACAAGAGAAAAGAAGAGAAGAGATGTATTGCTAACATTGATTACTACAAGCTTCTCGGCCCTTGCCGTCCATCGAAAACAAGCAACTAGACATTGCCATTGACTCGCTCATTAGTCGGGACCTCGCCCAGAGAGTATTCCACCACTACATGAACGCGTTTGTGCCCAAGTGCCCCGTCGTCGTCTTCGCCCCGGGCACCACGCACGAATACCTGCGGGAGACGAGGCCGCTTCTCTTCCTGTCCATCCTGAGCGTGGCCTCGGGCGGGTACTGTCCTGGAGCGCAGCAGCAGGAGCTGGCCTTGCAGCTGAAGCGGGCGCTCGCGGAGCGGGCGTTTGTCAAGGGCGAGCAGTCGCTGGAGCTGCTTCAGGCGCTGCAGATTGCCGCGCTGTGGTATAGGCAGCCTTATGGGGTGAAGCAGATTAGCTTGAGCCAGATGGTTCATATCATTATTACCATGGCTGGGGACCTTGGGCTCGATCAGCTTGATGGTGGGCAGACGGGTGTTGGTGGCGATGGGTGGGAGGCGTGGGATCGTGCCGAGGCGCGGCGGGCGTGGCTGGCGTGTTTTCTGTTGTCTACGAGGTATTTTTTTTTTCCTTTTTATCCCCCCCCCCTCCCTCTCTCTCTCTTTTACCATACAGCGGGGGAGGTCCGCCGCAGGCGGCCCCCGGCAGGGCCCCCGGAGGGATATTCGGGAAAGGGGGCGTATTTATCATGGTTCTTCCATGGTGTCGCGAGGGAGTCCGCCCCCGGCAGGGCCCCCGGAGGGAAACTCCCCCCCTTTATATATATGCGACCAGACAGAGTATTGACGCGCAAGCAGCATCTCGTTGATTCTACGACGGGCCAGCGTGATGGTGTGGTCTGCGGCCATGGACGCGCCCCTACGGGATCTGCAAGAGGCACAGGTCGCGCCCACGGATGCCTTCTTCTGCGAGCTGGTCAGGACGGAGCACCTGTGCCACACTGTGGATCGGCAGTTGTTCCTCAGCAATTGCCAAGGATGGGCGTCGGTCGGGGATGCGGCGACGGTCAGGATCACGCAGGACTTGCAGTTGCGGGTGAGCAACTGGAGGAGCTGCTGCAACCTGAACCAGCTGCAACAAGGTGAGTCGTCTTCTTTTTTCTACCCCTACGCTTTTTTTCTTTTTCTCTGGTCGGGATTCAACCCCCTCGGACCCCCTTTGCCCGAGAAGGGCACGCTGGCAGGATTTGTTTTTGTATCTTGTGCCAACCGAGACGGCCCCTCCTCTCCATTCCAGCTCTCGTCGATTTCGGTATATTTTCGAGTTCTCTCTACGCGCACGAGCCGGTGATGCACGTCGAGTGCAACGTGAACGAGTTCGAGGCCCCCTTCACCTCCAAGTCTCTCAGGACGTGCCATTTCATCAGCGACCAGTTCGACACCCCGCAGCTGCTGATGCTCCGCGGCATCGTGACGGCGTCGCACGGGATGCTCAACTGTTTTCTGGGACTCCCCCTGGTGGACATGCTGACCGTGTCGCCGCACATTTACGGCGGCCGGGTCATTTACTCGCTCGTGCTGTTATGCAAGCTCCACAGGGCCATCACGACGTCACCGCGGGACGTGACCAAGTTCTTGGTGGTGGACGACCTGCACCTGGAAGAGTATCTGGACCGGCTCATTCTCGTTGCGCAGGACCTCCTGGCGAGGGATGAGGCCAGCGCGCTGAGCCGCTCATTTTACATTGTTGAGCGACTGCGGAAGTGGTATCACAGGAACAGGCATGGGTCATTGTCGGCGTCGGCGGCCCCGCCGAATGCCAGCGGCGTGAATAGGGATCCGAGGAGGGGCTTCGACGAAGACGCGCAGCGGCTTCACAGGAAGCCCACCGCGCGTGGTGATGACGCGCTGCAGCGCGGACGTGGCGGCCCGGGGAGCAAGGGGGCGGCGCAGAAGACGCACCTGCCGCCGGGGGACTATTATTTGTATCCGCCTCCCGAAGGGGGGAGCGGCTATAACTGGTTTGTGGACGACCGGTTTGAACTCGAGCTGCTGAACTAGGATGGCGGGTTCTGGCTCGACAGGATGGGAACGTGATGGTTGCGTGGGATGCCGTTGACGTGGTCAGCAGGATGCTGGTTCTTTGTTTTTTTTTTTTTTTTCTAAAAGGTTACCTTTTTTTTTTTTTTTTTTCCTTTTCTCCACCTCTTTTCTTCTTCTCTGTCCACAAGCATTTGTTGCTGGTCTCGTATGAGAAACACATCCATAGCGTCCATGTTGGGGTCGATGTTGGACATGTATGACGTTGGGCGGGGGGGCTCGAATGAATGACGTGGTGGTGCGGATCTGCTTTGCCTTTTAGTTTGCGGGCGTTGTATTTTAGGCGTTGAAAAAAAAAAAAAATTTTACCGTCTTTATTTCCCTATTCTGTATGAATCAAGACGATTGTAGCTGGGGCAAGTAGCGCGATGACGGTGTGCCCGGGCCAGCCAGGGCCACGTGCAGGCGGCCGTGCGGGCAAACCGCCACCAGCCGCGGAGCGCCAGCAGGGCACGCCAGAGATCGAGCGCAGGCCTCGAGCGGACGACGACGCCGGATGCGCAGATGTCGGCTTCGCGGGCTTCGGGGGGGATGGGGACGGCCGGGCTGTGGGCTGTCGTGTCTTTGCTGCGACGGGATGGGATGCGTGGCAGCGCGGACGGGCGGGGGACCAGCGAGGGGGTCCTGCCGGGGCGGCCCATCGTGCATGGAGACGCCGGGAACGCGTCCCAGATGACGAGGACCCCCCTCGCCGTCCCTCCCGTCCCAGATGACCAAGAAGAGGAAGAAGAAACGGCTAGGTCCATGCCGCTGCGCTGCGCGGATCGAGCGCCGCCAAGTCCTCCTCTCGGCCGCCGTGGTGATCCCTCCGGGGGCCCTGTCGGAGGCGGACGTCCCCTGCTTGTTCAAAAGTAGAAAAAAAAATTTTTAAAAAAAAGCTGTATTATTAATCGTGCATGTGAATAGCCCTTTAGAGGCCTTATTAGGATCTCTTTGGCAGACTCTTTCTCATTGTTATTTCATAAGTACATTGAATAGTTGCCTATTGAAATATCCCCCCCCGGCAGTCCCTGCCTGGTTGTCATAAAGAGCTGTATCCATGATGCTGCATTTCAATATGATTTTCCTCCAGGGGCCCTGCGGCGGGTGCTGGGGGTGTTGACGGTGCTGCTACTGCTCTGCTTTGTCTGCATGTGAAGTGGAAGATGAGGAAGAGGGGAGGAAGGAAGGAAAGAAGGAATCAAAGAATAAGAATAAGAAAAGAAAGGGGAGAATTCGAAAAAAAAAAAAATGACAAGACAAGACGGCTCGCGCTCGCTCGCTCGGCACGAGCATCGATATCCGAGCCCAGATCCGGTACGCGATCCTCTGTCTGGGAAAAGCCACAAAAAGGGCTTCCTGGCGGCACAATTTCAGCGCAAACAAGATGAGCAACTGTGTTTTGTGGGGTTTCCGCAGACGACGAGACGGATGGGGGGTTTCCAAGGCCGACTACCTGCGTGCGCGTGTGAGGACCCCGAGAGGATACATTGTCTGCCGCGGTACGGGACGCATGGGTGGGTGTGATGAGGGCGTGCGGCAGGACAAAAGAGGGTGAGGAGGAGAAACATGTGAACAAGGGCTACAGAAAGGGGGGGGGGACCGATTGGTGAATGGCAAGTCACCGAGGGGGAAGATGCTCGAGCAGGCGGCCGGCGAGTACCACCGGGGCCGCCACTCTCGTTGCGAGAGCAAGGCGGCGTACCTACCTGGTTGGCTGTGGAAAATCAGGCCCGACGGCGAGGGATGGATGGGCTTGTCGACCGGATGCCGGAACACGATCAGGACTCATTCTTTGCCAGACGGCCATGTGCGTGAAAGGATAAGAAAAAAAAAAATCAGATGGAAAAGGGTAAAACGGAAAGCAGACAACGGGTCGGGAGAAGAATGTGGTCGTGTACGCATATCCCTGAATCGTGCCCACTGGTAGACATGAAGGCATCTTCAGGCACCTCCACCATGGCCCCCCGGGGGGATATGCGTCAACGTAGGGTTGTCAGGCGGCTCTCCCGACATGTCACGGGGGAACGTCCGCCTGGGCGGCCCCCGGCGGGGCCCCCGGGGGGGGGGGGTATCCGGCGATGTGGGTTTACGAACATGGCTGTTTAATCATGTTGCAAGGGACATCCGCTGCGGTCGGGGGGGCTTGCCGCGGGCGGCTCCTGGCAGGGCACCCGGGGGAAGACAGGCAGAGTCTTCCGACGCTTTGCCTGCTGGATTGCCGCGGTCGCGAGATGGCCTGTCGGGCCAGACCATGGACGACGTCTTGTGAACATTTGCGCCTCGGCGCGTGGCGTGTTTTGCCACGGAGACGTCGACTCGACCGATGCGTCCTTTTGGGCTCGGCGCGGCGCGGCCGAGTAAGAGAGAGAGAGAGAGGAGGGGAAAACGCAGTCATTCATGTGCTGCCACGTGAGTTCTGGACGCCGTCCGACCCGAGGAAATCCATGCCATGGATTCATGTACACAATCAGGGAACAACAGCCCCTTTTCCAGGTCGTCTACGGAAAAAAAGCCCTCCTTCATCGCCCAGACGCGCCACCACGGAGGCGCCAGGTCCGTGTCACGGCCCCCTCTCCCCCCCAAACGCAGCATACACGCTCGCCTGTCTGCTGCTCGCCATGCGCCCGACGGCGAAGCGCGCCTCGGGCAGTCGTCTGCCCGACCGGAGACTCTCGAGGATCCTGGGGAAATGCATCAGCGCTGCTCGTGGTCGGTGGTGCGGTCTTGCGGTTTCGGAGAGCAGAGGGGGTTGATGTACATGGGCGGGATGAGACGGTGGCATGGATACATGTGCAATGGGACATGGCAAGGGGCGGCATCTGCTTTCCGCAGCCGAGAGAGACGGCAGCGAGGACGCCGCTTTGGAACGGGCTGCTGCGCAGGACGGGCCGTACACCCTGGCCTGGGCCCCAGGACAGAAAACAAGGCATGTTCCGCTCGAGATGCGGACATGAAATGAGGAGCTCGTCCGCTCGTTCAAGACGAGACCGCATCGACGGCAAGGACCCCGCAGCACGCAGCACAGCACAGCATCTCGACCGTGCGAGTGCCAACCCCTTTCTTGCCGGGATCATCCATCCATCCATCCATCCATCCATCCATCCACGTGCACATACATGCATCCCCTCCGGAAGCAGTGCATGAGCACGCCCCAGACTCAACAAGGGCGAGATGGAAAAGGGGAGGGGGAAAACTCACCACGCAACCCCCACAAAATAAACACCCACCCCCCTCATCCTCCTCAGCTCCCTCTCCATCTTCCCCCCCCGCGAGGGCCCCCCCCGCCCCCGTCCCCAAGACGACGTGCGTGACGGTCCGCCTCCCGAGGTGCAGGGCGACGGCGCCGCCGTGCTGCGCGATGACGTGCCTGAGCTTGTGGTCGGATATGTGCGGGGCGGTGCTCCCGTTGATGTAGATGGATGTGCCGGCGAGGATGCTGCTTGGTCTTGGCGGCGGCGAGGGGGCTGCGCGGTCTTCCTCTTGGCGGCAGCCCGCGTCTTGCTCGTCCGACGTCTCGGACGGTGATGACGGGGCGTCGGAGCCGGGCCGTCCCGGCATGCGAGCCTCCTCCTCGTCCGGCACGTCCCCTCCATGCTTGGCCCCGTCATCATGACCCCCGCCGCCATCATGCCCCATCCTCATCGACCCCGGCCTCGGCAGCATCGCGGGCACGCTCCTCCTCGGCGCCTCCCCCCCCGCCGCCGGCCAACCACGCGGATGCGGCGACGACGACGACGCCGAGGTCCTCCCCGAAAACTGCCCCTCCAGCTTCCGCCTGCGCACCTCGCGCCACCCGCCGCCGGCCTTGGCCTCCCCGCGCTGGTGTCCGGTCGAGGACGAGTTCCAGGGGTCAAAGGGTCTGCGGCGGGGCGCCGCCAGCTTGGGCGGTGGCGGCATGGAGCGGTGTGCGGCCGATATGAGAGCGTGCGCGCGGGCGAAAGGCGTCTTCTCTTCTCCTTGTCCCTGTTCTTCTCCTTGTCCCTGTTCTTCTCCTTTTCCCTGTTCTTCTCCTTTTCCCTGTTCTTCTCCTTTTCCCTGTTCTTCTCCTTTTCCCTGTTCTTCTCCTTTTCCCTGTTCTTCTCCTTTTCCCTGTTCTTCTCCTTCTCCCTGTTCTTCTCCTTCTCCCTGTTCTTCTCCTTCTCCCTGTTCTTCTTCTTTGCCTCGTGCCTGTCGTCGGCGTTGGCCACACCGTCTAAAGTCGCCAGTGGCAGATTCCATCAACGACCCACCTCCACACGCAGGCGGCCAATCATGGGAGCCGAGCCCGGAACAAATTACGTACAATTGGAATTGCCGTCATTTACAAGGATGAAAAGGCTACTTACTACAGGAGGATCGAACTTCCTGGTAGCTGCCCCTGCTCAGTCCCGTGTGCAGAAGCTTGCCAAAAAGGTTGGGGGGTGTTGAGTGGAGGAATGAGTCACGTGGAAAAAATGGGTAAAACACAAGATAAATCAGAGGGTCGAAAAGAAAATTAGCTTGGCAAAAAAAAAAGAAAAAACAACAACAACAACAACAACAACAACAACAACAACAACAACAACAACAACAACAACAACAACAACAACAACAACAACAACAACAACAACAACAACAACAACAACAACAACAACAACAACCAATATAACAACAATTGCCCCTCAATCAACAAGTCAAGTTTCAGGGGGGCTTGTACGCTTGTAAAATCATTCAGGGATTATACCGCATATCCAAGCCTACACGACCGTTTCCGACTGCATTTATCCAGCATGTCCTTCTCCACGTCGCCGAGACTCTGTCTGCCATGATAGATTGAAATGAGGTGCCGAGTATTTCGCCGCCTGCCGGATTGTTCCAAGTATATAACGGGCTCAGCCTGCCACACCGGCAGCTGCTCCTTTCCCGTGTTGAAAAAAGAACGACCAGCTTTTCGGATGCCAAAGACCTCACAGGCCGAGACGTGACAACGAGCATGCGCCCGGGCCTCGTACGACGACCGTCTTGGGCACGACACGGAGCAGGCTTGCTTCGACCACTGCGGACCGGGCACGTCCGAAGAAACATGCGTACCATGCGCCCTGGGGATGACAGGTGGGTGCGGAAAGCAGCTGGGTTGCGACCTCGTAGGCCGAGACGTGACAAGACGAGCATGCTCCCGAGACGCGTACGGCGAGTGTTTGAAGAATGAGCTTGTTCGGAAATGCTCGGACCGGCGCGCCGGCGATGAGCCCTCGCGATGGTGCCAAGACTGCGCTGTAGATGCTGCCGAAGACGACCGCGGGAAGGGATTGAACCGCGACGCACCTCCGGAAAGGGGGCCTCGGCGCCGAGAAGCGCTCAGTCGGAGGGGAGACGTGGCGGTTGGCACTCTGCTTGTTCGGTTGTTCGTCTCGGCAGCTTGCCGTTGGTGGACATGCCGACTCGTGTCGTCCACTCCTTGGTCGGGGAGAGTTCGAACCTCAGCAAGGTACACTGTATGGTTAGCATCTGTAGATGGGGAGGCAGAGGTACAGGGGGGGCCGGCAACGCGCTGTGCGTTTCGGCGTGGACAGACAATGAATGCATTGGATTTTTCATCATGATCAACACGGAGCCGTTCAGCTGCGTGACAGACACGAGGGAACCAACCTTTTCGTATCGGATCCTTCCTATACTGTGCCTGTGAAGAAGGAGAGAAAAAGCTTACCCGTTCTTTGAAACCGTACCTTGTAGAAAACAGCAGCTCGTGTGCATTGCGCAGTCTCGACGCCCATCCACAACGTACGTCACGACAGCAGCAGGCTTCCCATGATATATAAAAAAAAGAAACAACCTACGTCACGACAGCAGCAGGCTTCCCATGATATAAAAAAAAGAAACAACCTACGTCACGACAGCAGCAGGCTTCCCATGATGGAAAAAAAAAAGAAACAACCTACCCTGTACGGTATCGAAAACCCGCTTCACGCACACGCACCCCGAAAAGGCCTGAATTCACCCCCCCGATGCGCGCCGCGCGCAGCTACGCACCGTCACATGAGAAGCGAAATCCCGGGGACCCCTTTTCCCTCGCGCCGTTTTCCGATCCATCTCCATCTAGATCCATGGATGGATGAATAACGTGCCGTCATGGGTAGCCCTTCGCTCGCGCGCGCGCGCGCCCCCGATCCTCCTCCACCCATATGACATATAATAATCCATGGACACCAGGTCTGATCGCTGGGAAGGCAGACTTTTATTCAATTGCAATACGATACGACGGGCGGGGTTTCACAGCATATACGTATATACTCCCGGTTTTTACTGTAAAAAAAAAAAAAAAAAAAAATAGTCGGAATCGCTCGTATGGATGATGGAAGGGATACGCCGCATTGACCAGGAATTGTGGGTTGCACACAGAATGCACGCACCCTGATTGGCTGGATCACAGGTCATGTGACCTAGGGCCGTACCGTGGCCACAACACTACACCTCCGCATTGTAGCCTGCTTCTTCCCCTCTTTTAGAGATATAGATGAATTAAATATTGAACCCCCCCCCCTATATTTGTGCTACAGTATACTTATAACCTAAGCGCTACTAACACTGATTAGTGGTTGCTAATAACCACAGATTCGTTAGGTCATACCTAGAAGAGACTCGTCCGAACGCTTTTACTTACGTAACTACAAGAAATTCTGACGTTATGCTAAC
>AFQZ01000640.1:0-28850 GCA_000222935.2 Aciculosporium take MAFF-241224 | reverse complement strand
AGCTACGTGTCCAAGCAGTATAAGAGCTACATATTTAAGTGGCATATTAATAGTAACCCTATTTAATAATATAGTATTTAAGAGTTCGGAGCAAGCTAGTAGTAAGAAGACCTCCCTAGCTATATGTCTAAGCAGTATAAGAGCTGCACATTTAAGTAGCATATTAATAGTAACCCTATTTAATAATATAGTATTTAAAAGTTTAGAGTAAGCTAGTGGCAAGAAGACCTCCCTAGCTATATATCTAAGCAGCATAAGAGCTGTACATTTAAGTAGTACATTAATAGTAACCCTATCTAATGATATAGTATTTAAGAGTTTAAAGCGAGTTTATAGCAAGAAAACCTTTCTAGCTATATATTTATAAACACAGTTTATATAAGTATATAGTAATCTAGTAATAAGACTAATGGTAATTAAGAGATAAAGTGCTATTAAATATACTAAAGAGCTATTAGGTAAACCTATTATAATAGTAATTTAAAAAGCATAAAAGTAAGATCTGTTATATAAAATGCAGACGGTACTGCTTAGTAGCAGCAATATAATAGTTAAAAAGCACTAGGTAATTAATAAAAATAGTTTACTATGTTTTAATATAAGGGTATATATACTAATAAGTATGTATATAGAAATTCTAATGCTTACTTATAACAACCTTGTAGCGGGATACTAGAGTATAAGCAAGATAATTCATAGAGTAGCTAAATAGTACTACTAGCTAGGATTATGAAAAGACGTAAAAAACCACATAAGCTTATGCTTAAACTGTTAAGTTAACAAGCCTAGGTTATACTAACTATATAGTAAGCTAGCTATATTACTAATTCCTAGCAGACCCTTTTAAGAGCTCTCTATAGACTTTATTACCGGCCTTTCCCTAATAAAACAAGCTAGTAAAAAGGAGTATAATGTAATTCTTATTATTATAGATTAATTCTTAAAATACGCACTATATATAGCTATGTCTATAAGGATAATAAGCAGTAACCTTACTACTATCTTCCTTAAACATGTGTTTAAGGACTATAGTACGCCAAAAGGGATTATCTTAAATAAAGGGATAATATTTACTAGTAGTTTTTAGAGAACCTTCTGCTACTTACTAGCAACTAAATAACTACTTAGTACTGCTTTCTACCTATAAACAGACAGATAGATAAAAAGGGTTAATTAAGTCTTAAAGCACTACCTTAGAGTATTTAGGGCATAAGAGTAAACAAACTAGAAAGACTACCTACATTTAGCTTAATATACTTATAATACTAGCAAGCACTTAGCCTATAGCTACTCTTTAGTAGAGTTATTATAAGGTTATTAGCTAAGGGGCCCAGACTATATTATAAAGGCACTAGATATTATAAACGTGCAAGCAGAGCCAAGGGTATAAGAATTGTAATAATAACATAAGGCAACTAAGCAGCTACTGTATATAACTTAAGAATAGTATATAAAGCACTATAATAAGAAAAGAGGCTTAATAAGTTTTTTACTAGGCGACTATATACTTCTATTAACTAAGAATATTAACCTTTATTAATTAAGCAAGAAGCTTATAGTAAAGTATCTAGGACCTTTTAAGGTTCTGGAGAAAGTAAGTGTATATAGACTGGCCTACTATTTAGAGCTTTTAAATAACATACGCCTGTATAATGTATTTAATATTACGAGTTTAGAGCCATATAAAGGTCTAAATCCTAATAAGGCTACAGTAATGTTATAGTTACTTATTTATAACTAGAAATTATATAAGGTTAAGCAAATTATAATATATAAGTATTAAGGCAAGCAGCGCAAATACTTAGTAAAGTAGAAAGGCTATAATAAATTAAAGAATTCCTAGGTACTAAAAAGGAACTTTAATATACAAGACATTATAATAAAATATAAAAGGAGTATAGTAGCAAGGTAGCGGAGTATATGTATAACATATTACAAGAGACATTAGCAATACTTAAAGATATATATCTCTATTAATACTAGACTAATAACTACTAAAAGCACTACAACCTTACTACTAACAAGCTACTCTTGTTTAGAGCTGTTATTAGATTTATTAGCACTAATAAAGTTAGATTTAATGCTAAGTAATTTTAATATAGTGCGAGGGACAGTTGCAGGCGCAACGCGCATAGTAAGGGGAGTTTCCCTTATAGTAGGCTTATATAGCTAGCAATGAGTTAGCTATTATAAAGCTATAAATAGACTAGGAGATACATATATCCTTACTATAAGTATAGATATATTACAGGCAGTTGGCAATCTTTATTTATATAAGCATGGTAGTATAGGCAATGCCCTATAAGATTATAGTGTGCTTATTATTCTTAAGCTTAAGCTTAACGTTTGCCTAAAGACATATGTAGTAGGCATGTCTATAAATATTAGAATTTTTTATTTTAGCTATTATAGCAGCTAAATTCGCTTGCGCACTTATAACATCCTAGGAATTATTAGTAGCGGATTAACTGTATTTAAGCAACAAACTCATAGGCATTTAATAGTAGTAGATATTATTAGTCTTTTTCTTTATTTCTTTAAATATTTTCTAGTAAAGAACACTAATTTAAGCAGGTATTTAGCAGCTAATTAGCAGTAACCAGAATAGGAATAATTATAGGGAACTAATACTATTATACTTCTTATTATTTCTTAAGCAATAGGAGCATTTAGCGCTACAGGCTATAATAATTAGTAATAGAATAGTAAAGTATAAGTAGCATACTTACTGTTATATATCTTTTTATAAGGCTTAGAAATAATAATATATTTAAGAAGGTAAATAGGTTTAGTACTATTAGACTTTAAGAAGATCTGCTAGGTTACTACTATATAGCTATAATAATAATAAGGAATTTTTTAGACGCTAGTAGTAAGTTAGCTATAGCCTAGGAATGTAAGTATTTAGATAATATACTAACTAACTCTAAAGACAGGTATTATAATATCTGGCTTCCTAGGAGGAGGAGGGGGAGCTATAGTAAAAGTAGTAGGAGATTAGCTAGTGTAAGGCATAATAACTAGTGCTTATTAGCTATAAGCAAGTAGTATATATATAGTATTAAGTATATAACTTACTAAATAAATAAGGCAGATAAAAAAGATAATAATAATATTAAAATCTATGTATATATTAATAAAAGGATAGTAATAATAGCGGCTAAGCTGTAAGAGAGTAAAAACACAGTAGTAATAGGAGATAATATATAAGTAAATAATAATAAAGAAAAAAGGAAAAAACAGGTTAAAGAGAGGGAGGGAAGAGACCTTCTTATAGCTGAATAGTTAAGCTACTAATCCGATGCGCATGCCTGGATTAATAATGTTATTTACATAATTAGGCACTAAGGTGCTTAAGAGCGATTTCTCTATAAGTAGTGCTAAAGCTATAATAAAGTAGTAAGCTATAAGCTAATATAAGCAGAGTAAGGCAGCTTTAATAATAAGAGAGAGTTAAAAGTAAATTATAAGTAATAAGAAAAAACAGCTTTAGGCCTAGTAGGCTTAGTAATATTATAGAGTTAATATTAAGAATAAGTATAAGCTAGAACTTAGTAAAAACCTTATTATAAGGTTATTATAAGATTAGATTTACTATTAAAAGAACAGGAAGTAAGGTAGGCTTAGTATAATGTATATGCATTTAGTAAAGCTATAATAAATAATAATATATAAGTTATAAACTAAAGAAAAGGGGTATTACTAGGTTATAGCAAGGGAGTTAAAAGGGAGTAGGGACTAAGGCCTAGGACTACCTATAGTAATTAAGGGCAATTATAGATAAGAGAAGGCGCTCTGTTAGGAGAGTTATAAGATAAGAGCGTAAGAGTATAAAAACCTACTAGGGCAAGCTACGCCCTAGCTATACATAGGTATATAGGAGAACAGGCCTTATAGAGAAATAAAGAGGCCAGTAAATATAGTATTTACATTACCGACCCTACCTACAGCTATTTAGCTATAAGTATGCTTAACTACAGCCTTCACTCCACTAGTAGACCTCCAACCGTAACACTGTTATATATATGATTTCTTTTAATTAAATAAACTATTTCCTTATTAAACTCTAAATACATCATTTTATCTGGTTTTTAGTATTCTATTAATTGCTAGCATACTGGTGTGTTAATAACTTTAGACAAAACATATATTAGGAAAATTCATATACAGCTAGAAATTACAGTATAGGATAAGTTTTTTACCTAGCTAGACAACTAACTAATTAGTATCTTATAACATCGTTTTTCTACTCTATGCAAGGCAAATAAGAAGAAAAACTACTAGACACTAGCATAGTCTGCTAAGTAGCGTAATTTAAAAATAATATATAATATATAATATAAAAAAATTATATATTTAGAAACTTAGTATAGGTTATTAATTACTAGTATAAAATTAATATACAGTTATAAGCTATTATAATTATTATTATATAGTAAAATATAATAAAATATAAAACCTTTAAACCTGTATTACTTCAGTTCTATATGTAATTAATTGTAATAAAAATCCTAATGTTGTTACCCATTAGCAATAGTAAGGTAACTAGGCTGGATCATCTTAGAAACCAATCCACTTTACTCTTGACACCTCTGAGCTAGCAATAGCCTTCCGACTTCACTAAACTTCAATGAGCTCTTGGTTTTGAGCTGCTATCCAATAAATGATTTTTGGGTTGGGTTTCTCGCAACAAATAGGGGTTGTACATTCGCCATGTATTGGCCATATCGATGAATTACGACATCCTACCATCTTGTCGTCTTTCGACCGGCTCAATTGGATCTTTACCGTGATTTAAATTCCTCGCATTGAGTCGTCTGGCGAAGTGCATAATTGAATCGGAAAGGTATTTCTTGCAATATCGCGGTCCGCCTGCTACTTTCATGATAGTCTATTGACTTTATTGCACCCAGGAGCTCATTATTGATCGAGACGATCAATCACAGTAACAGTGGTCGACAGTCGCCCTGGACGACTTTGACGGTTAAGGCCAAGGCAGTAAAATTCGCTACGCTCCAGGTAATCATGCCTACGCCTTCTGCCACTGAGTCGCCAGATGAAATATTAGCAACGAATCTGCATCAACTCTCAACCTGTCCCGACGAGCTGCAACACTCGCCTCGACATGCTGGCGTAAACATCCGCTCTGATTCAGCTTTGGATGAGCTGTCATTAGCTGCTCTTGGCTTAGAGTTGCCGCGGTATATACACATGAGTAGCGGACGTGACGCAGAACTTATCGATAACAATCACCTCGTAACTCCACCCTCAAGAGACAACACAGCGTCTCCTGGGCCTTCGTTAATTACCTTAGGGATCCCGCCGTCGGAAAATGGCTCTGGCCTCTCCTTCAAAAAGGGTCGAGAGACCAGCCCAGATGAACCAAGCTCGCTCAATCAGACTCATATTAGACTCGTCGAACAGCATGGGCAGCAAACGAAGGATCTCAGTGTCCTCGAAATGGCAGTAATTAGTGTCGAGGACGATGCTTGTAACCAAGCATCAATGGGCCCCGACTATTCAAGCCTTCGAGTAAGTGTACAAGGCCACGTTCCTGCTGATGTCTCTGCTGACCTTCCCTGAGGCAATCCCATGGGCTCCATCGTCCTATTTACGACCTGGCAGCAGGTTTCATGGTACACAGCAATCGGAACGCCAAGTATATGAGGTCCAGGTTGAGCTGAAGAATGTAGACATGGCACAGTCTTTTCTATGTGGCTATCTTCGAATTCAAGGTAATTGGTTACTTCCATTGTTGTATTAGTAGCTGTAGCGAAGACATATCTTCTGACGACGTAAAATTACCAGGTCTGACGGAGGACCATCCTACGTTGACAACATACTTTGAGGGGGAAATTATAGGACCGAAATATTCTTTTTTCACAAAACACGACGACTGGGGAGCAAATGCAAAGGTCGATCTTAGTCATTGGTCTAAGTTCAGTGCCTTCCGGCCGTTCCAAAAGCACGCCCGTAAAGGCTTCATCAGTATCCCTGATGTCACACAAAATGAGTATATCTTTATGCGATGGAAAGAAAATTTCCTGGTGCCCGATCACCGAGTACGGACAATTACAGGAGCTAGCTTTGAAGGTTTTTACTACATTTGCTTTAACCAACTGAAAGGAGAAGTCAGCGGCATTTATTTCCATTCTAAGAGTGAAAAGTAAGCGATGTCTCCTGCCATAGTGTAACATTCGTTTAGGCTAATGGTGGATAGGTTCCAGCACTTGGAATTGAAACATGTTTCAAATCGAGGGTGTTTCAGTGCAACGGAATTTAGGTGAATATTGAACCGTGATCTATACAATTTGCTTTACCAGGCACACCAAATGTCACCCCTGTTCTGGGTCGGTGAAAACGCAGCCCCGAATTGCACAACCCATACAAATTCTCGGTAGCTTTTGGTGGAGCTACGAGAATGATTACGCCATGCAGAGACTTGGCATTGGTCAACCAAGGTTGATGTAAAGACTTGGATGAAATTTTGAAAGCCAGCCTTAAAGAGCCAAGCGCGCGCGGAGATTCCATATAGCTACCGGACATGCTCTTCCCGCTATTAGCCCTTGTCATCGCCCTTGAATTTTTGGAAGTAGCCACGTCGGAATGGGTTCATGTCATCAACCGAAATGCCAGCAGACACGACATTCTTTTTGGCTTGATATGCCGCCAACAATATTGGCGACACATCATCATCCGAGAGACGGCGATATGTGATCAGGCGTCTCGACCCTTGTATATATCAGCAAAGATTGTTGAAGGCCATTGAGGTGCAGGGTATAGCTTAATTTCAAGCACCAATGTAGCAATTACTTACACTTGTTAAACTTTTGAGCACAAATAATGACCAGCTCAAGTAATGGATGTGTTGGCACTGGTAGTTCTTGATCCTCGTCATTTGCCGTTGGCATCCAAAAGGATAACCTACCATGGTCGACAAGTGTGTCTGCTGCAAACGCAAGTAACTCATCCAACATCGCTAAAAAGCCGTATGGCTTCTTGGGGGGGACGAAGTCTGGTAGGCTATTATTTGTCAGTACTATACAGTCATTTATTGAATGAAAATGAATGCATACTTACGAAGCATTTACCTTACCCTTCTCGATTAACCAGGGCGTCTTATTGGGGTTTCTCAGACCTAAGACTCTCAAGCCTTCTCGTACGCCGTATGGGGGATCACAAATTACGCCATCCCATATCCGTCTATTCCTTTGTATTGGTGTATTGACAAGATCAGCGGAAAACACATCGCCCAATCCCATCTCCAAGCCATACTGCTTGAAGTTCCCTTTCAGACTCTTGCTTCCCCCGTCGCCGCGCATACTTCTACCATCTATGTCGCTACCCCAACCGATGGCGCCGAAGTAGGCACAGGCAATTGGGAATGACCCTGTGCCGACAAAAGGGTCGTACATCATCTTACCTGGACCGGCAAGCGCAATATTTGCGGTAATCAGTGACAGCTCCGAATCCATACTGGTGGTGGATATGTAACCGCGCTTCTTGAGGTCGAACCGGAGAACTGTCTCACGTGAGGAGCTGCCGACAAGACGTCCTAGTAGATAAAAAGTCGGGTCTGGGACTTTCATAGGGACGCTGTTGAACGACCAAAATTCAAACAAGGTGAACGTCTCATCTGGTTCAGACATGCGTATCGGCCCGTCGAAGGGTAAGTATGCGAAGGAGTTTATAATTTTGAGCCTATTCTCGCTTGTTCGCGCACCTTGATACGAGTCTAAGGTAAATTTGAACGACACATGCTTGTACTTGACCCATTGATTGCTGGTATTGTTTATGACAGATTGGTGCAGTTGATCCAATGTTCCTCCTGATCCCCAAAGCTCATGAATGGACTGAGCCAATATTGACCTTCGCACCAGTCTGCAAGCATCATTAAGAGATGGAATTCGTACAAGGCAAAAAGGGGACTAAAGTAGCGTTAGTAATTGGCACAATGTCTTCAGCGAACATAGCTAACCTCGTCAGTGTAGTCGACAATCGTGAGGTCTACCCCTTCGATTTCAGCAAGAGCTTGAATTTCTGCTAAGCGGAAGGACACGTGGATTTGTGCAAACTTGATTAAAAAGTCCATCATGCGCTTGATATACTGGTCCGCTGTTAAATTTAAGTTGATCTTGCTGCAAAACATTGTAGGAAGGATAGAATTTAGCTATAAGAACCACTCGTACGTAGAACAGTACTTGGGGATACAGTAAAGCTAGCGTAAAATTTAAATTTACTAAGGCAGAAACGTTCTAAGCCTAAGAAAAACATGAGTTTATAATTTTAACAATAATTTATATAACAGAAAAATAACTTTTTAAAATTAAATAATATTAATTTAATTTTAGCTATATATTTTAGCTATATATTTTAAATAGCTAATTTAGCTATATGGTTAATTTATATAGAAACTGTTAGAATTGCTTGTCTAAATAATAAAAGGGACATACTATAATAACTAGGAATTATAAGTTATATATATAATATATATGCTTTAATTACTTAAATTACTATATTATATAACCTAGGGTATTATTATAGCTATAATACTATTACTTTTATATTATTCTCTTTTTTTTAAATGAAAAATATAAATTATTAGACTTTTATTAACCCCCCCCTTTTATACCATAGTATAATTATACCTTATACTTTTAATACTAATTAGTAATTACTATAACTATAAATTTACTAAGTCTGTTGGAATCGCTTGTCTTGAGGATGGAAGGGATACACGATAATAATCGGGAATTATAGGTCATACGCACGATGCACATGCCCTAATTGGCTAGATTACTATGTTATATAACCTAGGGCAGTACTATGGCCACAACACTATACTTTTACATCATCCCCCTCTTTTCCCTTTAGATAATAATAACTATATAGAAATCAGACCTTTGTTACCCCCCCGTTATTACTATAGCAATCATACCCTGTAAAACCAATACTAATTAGTAGTTATTATAACCACAGATTGGCTAGAAATTAACAGAAGAGACAAACTTCTGATATAACGCACTTATTCACTTAATTACACAGAATCCGTTATTTATGCTACCTAAAAGCAACTTTTTTTATTATTATTAACTTTTGCTACTTATTTATAATTATTAAGAAAGTTTCTTTATAGAATTTATTCCTTATTATTAACTTACTACTAGTCTATAATTAAAGTATCTTCTTTGCTATTTATTACAGAGAAAACACTAAAAATAGCTTTAACTTCTACTACTAGAGCTAATTAACCCATTTAAGACTCCCTTCCTATAAAACTCTAAAAGTATTCTAACTACTTTATAGAGAAATAGGCTAAAGCTAATAAATAAATTAACCCTAAAAAAGCTATAACTTTTAAACTCTATAACAAATTTGCCTACTATATTAACTAGTATAAATTTAGTAACTAGTAAGGTACTAGGTTTTTGTTTATATACTAAGAAGACTTTAAAGGATAGAATGCTAATATTTTTAAGAAGATTACCCCTAAGGTCTAATAAGTATTTTAAGATATTCTTTAAGATTAAGGAATTAACACATAAGAAGGATTATAAAGACTAATTAACTATATACTTGCTAATTTAGTTAGTATAGATAATTTTGTTTTCTTTTCTAATGAAAAGCTCCTAACAGGAAACAACACTATTAATACATTAATATTAATAATAACCTCACCTCCCCCTAACCCTCCTAACCCTCTTACTAAAGAAATAATAATAAAAATAATAATCCCCTTTCCCTTAGAATAATAAACTATATTAAAGGAAATTACTAATATAGACTAAAAAGCCTTAAACTCTCTTACTAGAGTTTATAATAAGGAAAACAAGTATTCTAGAGCACTTTTTAACTTTATATATCCTAAAGTCCTAATCTTTAAGGATATTTATATAGCATAAGGAATTTCGCCTAATTTATACCTGTTTACACTGTTAATAATGCTTATAGGTAATGCCTATAAGTATTACCTTAAGAAATTTAGCAAAAGACTTATTTCATTTAATATAATAACTGTTACGTGGTGGGTTCGTCACGTAGTCGGTTGGAAGCAACCGTAAAGCTGTCATCAACGTTATCATAAAGGGGTCATCAAACGCACCTATATATACTGTTATTAAGTTATATAGTCAAGTGCATTGTGTAAGGTTGTTGTTTTTTCTAAGTCTCACTAGCTGCACGGCGAATCCGTCCTATATAGGTAGGGATCCGACATTGCGGATTATCCTATAATAAGTGCCCCTCCCTTAAAGATGACTGTCCTGGTCGTCCTCCGGATCTATCTAAGCTAGTGTTAACATATACAATAAAAAACTTTTATCTGTAAAAGAAGGTAATTCTATCTATAACATATCCTCCCTATATTAGTCCGGCCTCATCTAACCTACTAGAAACATTGCTTAAATAGCAGTAAACAATCTAATAATAACCACTTATAAAATTTAAAGATAAATAAACCTCTTAGTCTAAGTAAAATAAACCATAATAAAAGGAAATTCAATCTAGGTAGTGTAAACCTGTTAACTATAGTTAGATCCATCCTGGTTGTGCCTGGATATTCACTTCTTAAAGTCCTTATCCGCATAAGCCTTGCAAATTTACGCCGTAAGCCGTTAACAGAGATATAGGTTGCAGAACGTCTCCATCTACTTGTGTTATTATAGCTATAAGTAGCTCGTTAGAGAGTGACTATGTTGCTAGCAACCTCTGGTTATATGCTTCTAGGAGTCGCCATATTATAAGTAATTCTCTCGTCTATAGTGTTATAGTTATATTGCAATAATACTGCTAACTCTTAACTATAGCAATAACTCGTGAGAAAGGATAGGAAAGACTTAGGTTAAACTAAAAATAAAAACGATATACCTCTAAAGACTTAGTAGACAGATAAAAGAAGCTATATAGAGGGGAAAGAGTTAGGCTGTAAGAAGAGAGGCTCTTCTCTTAGAAGTAGGAGAGGTGGCCTATGCCCTTCCTTAAGGTATATTAGATATCTCGAGTTATCCTCTGCTTCTAATTTCATGTGTAAAGGTCCTTTGTTATGGAATTGAATCAGCATCTTAAGGAAGGTATTCATCTGCTTCCTTCCCTTAACATTAATCTCCTACGGTCTGGATACCGCCTTAATTACCTAGTCTTCTTACAGACCTCCCGTTAAAATTAGCTTATTTAAACTATAAGTCGCAGTATCTGGTGTGATGTTAACTCTAGTTATAAAAGCTTTAACAATTTCCTTCTCTTCCTTAGGCTCTTCCTGTCTTCTTTTAATAAAGTCCTTAATTTCGCCAGTTTCTATGGTTAAAGAGGTAGGATTCTCCTGGTCTAAGTCTCCCTCCTCTACTACATAGAACGCTCTAATAAAATTAGATTTAATCTCCCCTCCTTTAGAGTTATAGTTGAATGTTAGGTGTGCTTCGCTGCCTTCTGCTATAAAGTACACATCCACGAAGTTAGACTCATTGTTCCTATTATCATTTAATAAACTTCCTTCTCCAGCTAAATAGTATCCAGAGTCTGCCAGATGCTGCTCCTGCTTTCTAGCATTAGGATTATTATCCAGAACCATAACTTTATAGGGTTCCCGGTTCAGACGCTCCTATTGCCTAAATTATCTTAGGTAGAATTAATCCCCTTAGTAAAGGTTCTATCGCTCCCTAGATTAATTCCCTCTATAATCTTCTTCCTCTAAGGATCTCTCTTTTCCTTTATCATCTCCCTAAGATTTATCTTCTTAGCTACAGGCCCTGCCTTCCTTAGTCTAAGAGTCTGCTTGCTTCTTTACAGGGTCCTCTTTTCTAACTTCTGGTTAGTATAGTCTGTTATTATTATGCTACCAGGACCTTTAAGGTTAATTCTAGTCCTACTGTAGTTTATTCTAATAAACCTATTCCTAGTATAGAACTAGCAGCCTTCTCTAGTCTCCCTGATCGTAATCCCTTAGGCTGCTTAATCTCTCTTTAATGCACATATAGTAGGGATATTATTGCTAAAAGTTGTCCTATTAGAAACAGTTTCCTCTCCTCTAGTTATAATCCTTATAATAACAATTCTAGTAGGCCTCTACTCTTTTACCCTTGGATTCGTTTAAATCTAAGGATTCGTTATTATAAAGGTAGGCTTTTACTATTCCTTTAGTCTTTTCCTAGTAATAGGACTTCTGTCGCTCCTTTATTTCTTAACACAAATCACAGCGTTTTCCGTCTACTATGTTAAGGTATTTATTGCGCTTTGTGCCCTTAGTAGGATCCGGGCACAGCTTCTTCAGCTTAGGATATAATTTCATCCTAAAGCATACTAAAAGCTGCAGATCCATTATCTCTCCGTTTGCTCTAGCATACTAAAAGATTTAAGCTATAAAGTCCTAAATAAAGACGCCATTTATAACATCTTCTTAGGTGTACTTAGCCTACTTAAGCTTTATTGCCACATCCTCTGTCCTTATATGGAATTCTTCTTATACCGCCTTAATAATACTATTAATGCTAGTAAAAATCCGTTCCTTTTCGAATTTATCTAAGTACTATTAGTACTAGGTTATTACTTCTCTATAAAATAGTTACTAGATATCACAAAGTAACACCTCCTTCCGGTTTAGTAGTGCTCTAAATAGGTGCTCTTTTACTGCTTAAATCCAAAGCTTAAAGTCTAAAAAAACAGCGGTTTTTCCTTTGTATAAGATGAATTTATTACCTGTGTCTACCGCATTTGGTTTTGGGTCTAGAAGTCTAATGTCCTAGATCTTCCAGGTTAAACTTACTAACCCTTTCTCTCTAAGAGCCCTTTTAGGCTTGGAATCCCGTCCTAGATTACGTTCTAATTAGAAGGTATCCTGTTCCTAGTATCCTAGTATTTGGCTTAGCTGGTTATTATAAGGCTCTTTAGTATAGCGGTAACTATCTCTATAACCACCCGCTCTATTGCTGTAACCATCCGCTTTATAGCTATATCCACTTCTTTATTATAGGAAAGTTAGAGGTAGATTCATATGTCATCCTACGTTGCCGTTTTTAGAAGGTCCTTCTATATACCCGTTACCTTATTATATAGGTAAATATGGCGGTGTCTAGAAGTATTAGTATTATTAAGCGCTAGTGTAGTATGTCTCCCTCTATTCATAACCTCTATGCTCCTCAGAGTCTTGTCTTTACTATTAGTATTCTGTTATTAATAGGGCATAATTTTGCACGTCCCCTAATAGAAAACCTGGTTAAGGTGCTAATATTATTACTTAAGGATTTAGAGGAGCGCCTCCTCGTCCGACATTTAGTAGACTAAAGATTTATACATCCCTAAGGGGAAAACCTTATTAGGGTACTAACATTATTACCTAAGGATTTAATAAAGCGCCTCCTTATCCAGCGGTCAGTTAGTACTATAGAAATCCTGCTTATTATAAAGACTTATATCTCTTTACAGGGGAAAACCGTTAATTATGGGCTAAAACTGCGCAAGGTAGGTCAAAAGAGGTCCTAGTATTATTATATTAACTTGTATGTCTGAACTCCTGTTGCAATTTAGGTATATCCTAATCGTGTAGTAAGAGGTCTATCACTTCCAGTTAGTAAGATTTGCTTACGCTAGCATGTCCTTGTATAAACCCCGTTGCTTCTCTTAAGTCGCTCGTCTTAATTAGGTAATCTTAGAGCCTTATCAGCTTAAGTATTATAACCGTTATTTTACCCCTTTACTAACCGGAGTTCTGGCTAATTTGCTCTAGTAGGGTAGGTCCGGTCTGCTGTAGGTTTGGCTGCTAGGTTATATTATCTCCTATCGTTGCTGCCTTAGAAAGTTCTTACGTAATTAGCGCTGTATTCAACTATTAGTCCTAGCGACTTGCCTATATCTGGTCTATAAAGGCCGTTATAATTCAGTTCGACTCCCTTATTTATAACGTAAGGCTAACTAGTGTATTTAAGATGCTATCTTAGGTTTCTATTATCTGTCATTAGAAGTCGGTTTCCACAGGGTAAGCGAGGTTTTCTTTAATTTGTATCTATAACTTCTGCATCTCCCTTATCACTTTGCATACTTCCTCCTATGCCTTAGTTGCTCCCTTAATGCTTTGCAGGATTTTATAAGCTAAAGTGTTGCTAATAGTGTTCTTAGTTTTGGGTTTTGGCTTATGCCTTACTATAATGTTAAATAGTTCCTTAGTATCTATTAAATCCTAGCGTGCTTATCTCCCCTTATTAGTTCTAGGGGGTTGTGGGTCCTTAGGAGATTATAACTTTTTAGCTAATTACTCTCTCTCTCTTTTAGGTATAGCAGGATTTTCCGTTGTTAGAGGACCTTCTATCCCTTACATAGTATTATCCAGTGTCTTATCTGGGTTAGTTAAATCTTTAGGTAGTGCAAACCCTCCTATACATATTAATATAATAAGGTTCCCCGATTCTCTACAGTCTTTATTAATCTAAAAGTCCATGTTAGTAAAAGACTCATAGTAGACTAACTTATTGCTTCCTATAGATTCTTTGCTAGATGCTAGAGTCTGCCTTAGTAGTAATGTGATTTATATAATAACAGCTGGTTGTTTTTGTTGTCTCCTGCTGGATAGAGCTGTTTTTAGTGTCTTGTTGCCTCCTAAGGTTTTCTTAGGGTTATCGTCTGGAATAGGACTAGAAACCGTAGTTAGAATAATATCCCTAACGCTTAATGGTCCTGCAAGTTAAGAAGCCTCTAGTTCTTTAACGGGTACAACAGTAAGCGAGGTTTCTAGCTCTTTAAGAAGTATTACTATGGTTAAAGTCTCTGGTTCTGTGAGAGGTGTAGTCCTAGGCAGGGTGGTTCTAATTCTTAATAATGTTGCCTTGGGTTTAGTTGCTAATAGTTTAAGAAGCCCTTCCTTCTTAGCTATTTTTAGCGTTTTTCGTGCTTAAATTAGTTCTTCCCTAAAGTATAAGTAATATATAGGAACTAAGTTAACTAGTTATAGCAGTTCTAAGGTCTAGTGAATCTTTCCTTTACGGAATTTATAACTTCCTAGGCAGTAAAGGTCCTTAACCTTGTTGTTAGTGGTTACTAGTCTTCCTCTAGGACTAAGAGGGTTAGGATTCTATATAAGGTATTTATAAAGATTGTAAACATAGTAAAGCTCTTCCTTAGTAATCATTATAGTGCGCGGTTAGTGGTTGTCTAATTCCTGGCGCTAACTTATTGATTTAGACATAAGTTCTATTAAATCCTTCTTACCTCTTGGCTTATAGCCTTACTATAGGTAGCAAATCTAACGTTTTAGCATAATGCCTTGCTCGTTAATAACAGCAATCCTGACTCTTTAACTATTATAGCCTTGCTAGTCAGGACCTAGCAATCTAGTAATTTAACTCAATACGTCTTATTAACTAAAAGCAGCAAGTCCTTAATTTTTAGTCAAAACCTTACACAAAGGACGCGAGCAATTGCTACTAGTTATTACATAGTGGGTTTGTTATGTAGTCGGTTGGAAGCAACCGTAAAGCTGTCATTAATGTTATTATAAAGGGGGTCATTAAACGCACCTATATATACTGTTATTAAGTTATATAGTTAAGTGCATTATGTAAGGTTGTTGTTTTTTCTAAGTCTCACTAGCTGCACGGCGAATCCGTCCTATATAGGTGGGGATCCGACATCGCGGATTATCCCATAACAATAACTAAGCAGATAAAGAAAAACTTTAAAACTAAAGAAAATCAAAAATTCTACTAAATATAATTCTAAGAGATAAAGTTTTATCGTGTTACAGCCAAAAATCCAATGAAGACTAAACTTAAATGTTTGAAATTAATAATTTAACAGCTTTTAAACCTATTTAATAGTCTTTACCCCCCCTCTAAGAAAGATATAATCCTTAGGCGCTAACTAGAAATATCTATTCAAGATAGCCTTAAATTTAACCAAATAACCTACGTCTAAACCAATACCTATAAAGGCATAGTTAGTAATATTCGCCGCTGCCTTACAACGAAAGATATAATAGAACCTGTTTTAAAATCATTTACAAGCCAATAAATCACAAGAGAAAGTAAGTATTAACCTTAAAACACTACCCTAAGCACTAACATGGTCTTATTTACTAACTAACGATATTTATAAGCTTCCTAACCTTAAAATAAAGCTAGATCTAAGAAATGCTTTATCTATTATAAAGAAGGATATTAGTTAACTAACTATTCTATCTCTAAATAAAAGAAAGTAAAAGAAACTTAGTAAAGCAACTAAAGGCATAAATCCCCTCCTTTTAAACGCTAATTTTACGTATTCTTGCAAGCATTTAAAGGTAAAGACAAAGATTTATTACCCCTAAATAGCAGGGATAAGGATAAACACAAAAAGGTTGCTTAGAACGTAGCATTCATTGCCTCTAAAGAAGAAAAGGCACAAAATAATAAAAAAGCATAAGAAACCCTTACGTTTATAACTTTCTTTATATAAGCACTTAATCCCCCTTTCTTTTCTACCTTAACCGTGAATTTCCTATAAGATAACACCTTTAAACACGCATTATTTATTAAAGACCCTTACGACCGCAATACCAATGAAACCACATAAAAGCAGGTATTCCTTGTGGATTTATAATATACTATAGAAACGTTTTATAGTATCCTCCTAGATACTAAAGCAGCTGGAATTTTAATTACTAGCTAAGGTTAAGTTAAAGCCTTAATACGCCTTATAACAGACCTTATAATTAAGCCTTCTTTTAACCAGAGAACTATCAACTTTAGTGCCGGAAGTGCGACCTTAAATGGCATTTTAAAGCTTCTTATAATCTTTAGTATAATTTCTTTTTATATTCTTAATAGTACCATACCTTTTTTATATTTTATTATAAATATAGATAAAATAGGTGTTAAGCTTAATAATCTTAAGAACCTTCTTATTTAAAGAGAAAAGAAAGTACCTATTATTAGAAAATAAGGATATCCTTAGTAAATAATTAGTTCTTAAGAACCTGCCGTCTTTATGCTCTTAAAAGCAGAAATTCGCTAACTTTATTGTTAATTTGGCCACCCTTTAATTAACCGACTGCATAACCTTCTTGCTAAGGCTAGTAAAGATTTTAACAGAGGTGATATAGAAAGGATCACACATGCCTGCCACTAATATCAGATGAACGCTAAGGCTCTTAGTAGATTTAAGTTTACCCTTAAGGATAATCTTAAATTTAATTATAAGGTCCTTATTAACATTATGCAAATTAATAAAAAGCCTGTTCTCTATGTTATTAACTTAGCAACTTCATTTTAAGCTGCTTGCTTTCTTAAACCCTAATAATAAAAAGCTTAAGATATCTAAAACGCCCTTAAGGAATATTAAATTAACATATATCTTAGTCCCCCAGACTAGATAGTCCATAATGCTAAAAGAAACTTTGCTTCTAGCAAATTCAGGTATTTAGCTTAACTATTATTAATTAATATTAATAAAGTCCCCGTTAAAGCATACAATAGTATTAGAAAACTTAAGCAATATTACGCCCCTTTTTAAAGAACATATAATATTATTAAGACTAAAGCTTATAGTCTTCTCTTAAAAGAGCATATACTTTAGATAGCTGTTAAAGCAGTTAATAACTCCGCCGGCCTAAATAGCCTTATCCTAACCCTCTTAGTCTTTAAAATATATCTAAGGATAATGAATGATTCTCCCCTAAGCCTTAAAGTTACTTAAAGAGCTAAGATGCTTTAAAAAGCAATAGATAAAGCAAGGCACAGTCTTATAAGGCATTAAGTCAATAATGCCCTTAACACTTAAAATGGCCTAATAACCCTGCTAACATATAATCTCCCCTTAAACTCTAATATATAAGTTTATTATAAAAAAGGTAAATAGACTAGCCTATATAAGCTTCTTTTAATAAAAGGAGAAACTTATATTATAAAGATGCCTTACGGCCCTATAAAGTTTTAATCTACAGTTGTTAAGCTATATATTACTTTACTAAAAGCAAAGCCTTTTTATAAGGATAACTAAGCTTAAAATAAGGAAGCTATAGGAATAGCTTTAACTTTTTAAGAAGGGCAAGGCCTATGCCTAAACAACCCAGACTAGGAAAACGCTGAGATTAATAAAATTGTTTATGAGACTTCCCCTGATGAAATTATTCATAAGACTCCCCCTAACGAAATTTTTTACAAGACTCCCCCTAATGAAATTATTTACAAGACTCCCCTTAATAACCCTATGAATTTAATACGAAGAGGCCGTGGAAGACCTTGGATACCCTTAACCAGAAGCTTTCCTTATAGAGAAAGAAAAGGCAGATTTTTAACTTATAATTGACCTCTATGTATAAGGAAAGATAACTATGCCTGGAGAACCATTTAAACTCTCTAATAAGGCTGAGATTAACGCTCTACAGTAAGAAATGTATTTAAATTTATTTAATTTAACCCTTAAAAGCATGGAAGCAAGAGACTCTTTAGTTTATAAATAGTATATAAGATTAAGGGCAAAGCAACTAATTCCCTATACAAAAAATCGTAATATGTCATTTAAGGCCATAGCAACTATAGAAAAGAGGTTATTCTTATATAGTCCCTAATGATTTAAAGAGCTAGCCAGAGGCTTATTATTGATCTTGCTCCATTATTAAAAAGAGAAGGCATTATGGCTTAGTTAAGGGATATTACCTAAGCATACGTGCAGTTATAGATAAAGCTTAATTATATAATCCTTGTAAAGCTTCTAGCATAGATTACACACCTCTACCCGCCAGATGTTATTATGGTTATAATAAAGCCGCTTTACAGAATTGCAGAAGCAGGCATATATTAGTAGTTAATGTATTTTAATTATTATTGTTAGAAGCTTTAGATAATTACTTCCACCTACAATCCATGTCTCCTTATTTCTTTAAAGGAAAGCTCTTATTTTGGACTTATTAGAATACAGACCAATGATATATTAGGCCTTAGCAATACTAAATTCTTTAATCGTAAAGAAGTTAAGTTGAAAAATGCCGGATTTCTTGCAAAGCTAAAGCAACGCCTAGAGAAATCAATACCATTAATGTTTAATAGTTGCATTTTAAGCAAAGCTAATAATAATACCTTCTTCCTATAATAAAAGGCATAAGGAAAGAAGCTGTTAGAAGTTAACTAGAATAATTAAGCTTAATATATTAAGCAGAGGGCTCGAGGTGCATATATTGCTCTTATCTACCAACCCAAAGCCTCTTACAATTTACTGCCTAAAGTCAACAACCAGAACCTAATAATATAATAAAGCTTAATAAGAGGCTTAAGTAGCAAATTGATAATCAGACTCATAGACTTTGCTACATGCCTCTCTTACTAGAAAATGCCTCTCTTTATGTTTTTGTTAATGGCTCCTTTACTAATAACAAAGACCTTAGATTATAAATTAGCTATATAATTATTCTTAGAAATAAGGAAAGGAACGTTAATGCCTCTGAATTCACGCTTATAGGCAACATTATAACCTATAGCTCTATAAAATCTAAAAGAGTTACAAGAAGCGCCTTAGCATTAAAGCTATACAGAATAGTCTAAGGAGTTGATATTGCTTACATAATAAGTACAACTTTAAGGATTATTACTAATTAATTAAATAAGCTAAACATCCTAATTATAATATACACTAACTTTTTTTTATTATATAAGTGTATTATTAAATTAGGCACTATAAAGGAGAAAAAGCTTATAATTAATATTATAGCGCTATAATAGTTATATAAGCAAAGGGAAATCACAGAAATCCAATAGATAAATAGCTATAATAACCTTACTAACGTAATAACAAAGGCTTTCCTAAATAGAAGCCTTAAGACCTTTATAACTAAGAATAAGGCTTGGATTTAAGTAAAAGGTTAGGTAAAGAGACCGGTATTAAGCGTTAAAGCCGAAGCTGCTTAAGCGTGCAATAAAGAGTTTAAATTTAATAAATCTGAACGCAATTAATTAAGGGACTTTAAGGATGCTCTAAACTAGGGAAAAGTCATTCATTTAGGTAATATTTCTTATATATCATAACATTATTGATTTTTGCTTATTTGTTGATTTTTACGGATTTTTTACGTGTTTTAGAGCGATTTCTCTTTTTTAATAAAGAGAGAGTTTGTAAGTGTTGGAATCGCTTGTCTTAAGGATGGAAGGGATACATAATAATAATTAGGAATTATAGGTTATATGCACGATGCATGTGCCCTAATTAGCTGGATTACTATGTTATGTAACCTAGGGCAGTACTATAGCTATAACACCACACTTCTACATCGTCCCCCTCTTTTCCCTTTAAATAATAACAACTATATAGAAATCAGACCTTTGTTACCCCCCCGTTATTGCTGCAGCAATCACACCCTGTGAAACCAGCAAAGTCATTAATAAAAAAGTTAATATTTAATATAATATACTTATTTATATAAAATCTAGTATTATATTAACTAAAAGGATAAGAAAATCGGATGACTAACACCGCGGACACGACGCGGTATTACGCCTAAAACGAAAAAGAAGCATGGAATCGGATTTCTTATTGTTAAATACCCTCCCTAGCAATAGCATATTGCATAAGGGAAGTAAGCAGCACAAGGGGTGTAATAATTAATGAATTTTTATATAAATCCGCGATTAATAAAGGATAAGGCACTACCTAGGAAGAAATATAATATTAAGGAGAGAATCCTAGAGTAATAGCAGTATAGGAAAAACTAAAGAATAAAATAAAATCACTAAAGGAGTTAATAATAAAAGTTATCTTAAAGGTAAAAATAATAGAAGTATAGGCTTTTATTAGGACCTTTATGCAAGTTACTATAAATATAGGAGGAGAGATAGCCTAAGTAAAGACTAGTATAGGAGATCTACAGGTATTAATTATAAAAGCAGTTAATAGTAAAGTAGAAACTATAGTTAAAAAGGCAGTTAAGGAGGCAATAAAGGCCGTCCCTAGGACTAGATTAATAGTTAAGGGGACTTAGGCGACTGTTATAGCTTGCGGAGTTACAGGGCAGAATATGATAATACCTTTAGCCTAAACGGAGGGTATAGCGATACCGGCCTGCTATTACCAGGAAGTAATAGTAAAGGGAAATACTATTAACAAGGCAGTTAGGAACAGATTACTAGGAGAGATTATAAAGGCAGTAAATAGCGCTATTAGCATAAAGGAGGTAATAGCAGCATACAGACTACAGAGTAGAGATATAGTTATTATATTTACTAAGGCAGGGAGAAAATAGAAAAAAAACACAGCCTAGGTAAGAGTTGCCTTTAGACCTATAGCAGAAGTAAACAGAAAGATGTTTAGTGTAATTATTAAGGGATTCCTAACACGATTAACAAACTACGTTGTAATTAAGGATATAAGGAAAAACATTAAAAAGGAGAATAGTCTAAATATGGCGAAAATAACAGTGCAAAAGCTAAAGGGAATAGCAACAAGGGCACCACTAGTAGTTAGCGTTAAGGGCACTAAGGCAGTAAACTGCCTATGCTATAGGGGAATAGTATACTAAGTAGAGATTTTTAATGCCAAGCTATATAATAAGATAGTCTACTTAAAGCAATATTATAATTACTATAAGATTAGACATATTATTAGGTACTGTAAAGAGAAAGCAAGATATAGTAGGTATGCTGCTGGAAAACACCCTAAGGGAGAGAGGACTTGCCTAATATTAACAGGCAAGGTATAGGAGAGATGCCTAAATTGCACAGGGGCACATCTAGCATGGTCTTGGCTATGCTTAGTAAGCAATAATAGGTAGCAATAGGCCCGGGAGGCTTATGCTATAAGGCCGCTGTTCTTCTGCAATTATTAGTCAGAGGCTGTGACAGCTACTACAGGCAAGGGTTATTATAAAGAAGAGACCAGAGGATTAACAGAAAGGCAGCTAAGAGGAAGGAGTATATAACTAAGGGGCCTTTTTATAAGATAAATATATAAACTATAATTAGGACGGCAGAGACTGGCAGAGGAAGGCATAATACTAGCCTTCCTATAACTAATAAGAGAGCAGAACAATACTAGAGCCAGCCCAACTAGGGTGCTCTAAAGCACATAATAGAGTACATAATTAAGGTCATGTACTGGAATACACAGAAGAAAAGCAATTTAGTACATCTAGCATTAGGGCATAACGTTAGCCCTAAGGTAATAGCTATCTAGGAACTAAAAGGCTATAATAGTATACTGCTAAATCTATTTTAGGGGCATTATATGTTAGCAACATATAGTAGAAGAATAGTAATTTATATACACTAGAAGGTTGAGGCAGGGCTTTGGACTATAGGAAGGGGAGAGGATTAGTATAGTGTTAAGCTATGTAAAGTAGAGGTGTATAATATATATTCCCCGGCTTATAAAAGGGGGTGGCAGATGCCTTTATAACACTTTGCCAACACCTAGGTAAAGGGTTAAAGTGTATTTATAGGGGACTTTAACTAACATTACCCCCTGTGGGATAGATTTAGCAGGACCTCTTAGGGGTATAATAAGATATTAGAATTTATAATAAGGTAGCAACTTGGCCTAGTTACTCCGTTTAGGGAAGTAATAAGGAGAGAACATAGAAGTAGGGACAGTACTATTAATTATACGTAGACTACTTATAACGTTAGTATTAAGTTCACCAGGCTAGTAGAAATCGCCAGATCCGACCATATGCCTTAACTTATTAATATTAGAATAAGCAAGGAATTTAGCGGCAGCCTAGGGTTAATCCAGGGTTAGAGGATAGCGGACAAGAACCTAATTATAGTAAAGGCGCTAAACAGGCTTAAAAAGGAGGGGTTAGAGCTCCCGCTAGGTAACCGGCAGGAAGTTAACGACTATACACAATGGCTTACTTACTAGCTTACAGAGATAGCTAACATAATGGCACTTAAACGACCTTAAGGGTATAGCAAACCACAGCTATAGTGGAATAAAAGGGTTAAGGACGTAATAGTAGAGGTAAGATATGCTAGCAGGCAGTAGTAGTAATAACAGACATAAGAATCATAGTAGACCTTAACAAAAGCTATAAAAATACAGGACTATATTATCTTAAAGGAGAAGAGAAGCAGCTAGTAATAGGCTGTTAGCAAGCTATTTAGGTCTAAAGGGAGCCTCTAGACCTTAGAGCATTAGGCCTAGCTACGGAGTGGACTCCCCCCGGAGATACAATAAGTTCTGCCACTAACTTAGCTAGGAAATAACAGTAGGGAAGAGATAGTAGAGGTTATATACGAGGGCAAGGTAAGGGCATTTGTAGAGAGGTTCTTCCCTCTATCTATAGCTAGGGCTTTAGGACTAGAGGGAGAAAAGGGAATAAGATACTATAATAATAAATAGGTAGCTCCCGCGTTTACAGAGGAGGAAATTGGAGAAGTTATAAAGAATATAGTAAGCTAGAAAGCCCTAGGGCCGGACAAGCTACTAACAGGTTTCCTTAAGCTATATAGCGCAGCCTTAATATTGTGTTTAATACGCCTTACAAATGCATGCTATAGCTTAGGACACTATCTGGCCTCCTTCTAGCATGCAAAGGTAGTAGTTCTATATAAACCTAGGAAGACCCCTAAGGAGTTGGGCAGACCAGGGGGGTAGAGGCCGATATTATTACTAAACATAATAGGTAAAGTGATTAAGGGAGCCATTATAAGGAGGATTACTACTATAGCAGAGGAAGGCTATATACTACTAGATATGTAAATAAGTAACAGGGCTGGCAGGTTAACAGAGGTAGCACTAAGCATACTAAAAGAGGTAGTAAGGACGGCATGGCACTATTAGGGAATAGTATTATTACTATAGCTGGATATTACTAGGGCGTTTAATACTATTAGCTATAAACAATTAATATGCACTATAAGGGAGTTAGGACTACTAGAGTAAATAGCTAAATAGATAAAGGGTTTTATATTAAGAAGAAGAGTATAATTAGCGTTTAACAGACGTATTACTAAGGAAATCTAAATTACTGCAGGGGTTTTATAAGGGTTACTAGCGTCTCCTATCTTCTTTCTGTTATATATTACACTACTGTATTAAAGGCTAGCGGCGGCAGAATTAACACTAACGTTAGGGTTCTTAGATAATATAAACATTATAGTATATGGAAAAACAGCAGAGGAGACCAAAGTATAACTAGAAAGAGCCTAGAGAATATATAAGGAGTGGTTAAAGGAGTACAGGCTAAGGTTTAACCTAGGGAAGAGCAAGTTAATACACTTTATAAGGAAGAGGCAGGTAATTATAATAATAATCCGACTTAGAAGTACAACAATACAACTAATGTAATTAGTGCGATTCCTAGGGGTTTAGATCCACTAAAAGCTTTATTAGTTAACACACATAGAGAAGGTAAATACTAAGCTGGCACGGCAGAAGTTAGCCCTTATAGCGCTAGCTGCGTTTACATAGGAATGCTAACTAGAATGTGCAAGATCCCTTTATACACAGGTAATAAGAAGCATAATAGCATATAAAGCTAGGATATACTATACCTATAGCAAGTTAGAAGGGGTAGCACAGGGGGTAGTAAAGGTATTTATAAAGGAATAGAATAAATGCTTAAGGCGGGTTATAGGGGCATATAAGGCAATGCTAGTAATACTCTTAGAGACAAAAGCAGCGGTGCTGCCAGTGGATCTATACCTTAATTACATTAAGTAATAATTCTACTAAAGACTTAAAGATAGTAGTATGGGCAAGAAGATATAATAAGCATATAATTTAATAGCATTATAGCTATAACGTTAAGAAAGAGGCCGCCGACGCAACCTCTATAAGGCATTTCCTAATGCCCCCCCCTCCCTCCCTAGCGGCCTTATAGCTAGGTAGGAATTAGAGAGGGAGTGGGAAAAACAGTGGATATAGCAGAGGCATAAGGCTTAGGTGAGAAGAGGACGGGCAAAAGCAATAGTAGTAAATAAGGAATCTAATTTTAAGAGCATAAAGAAGATAGCATGGCTTTATAATAGCCTGCTTAAGTATAAATCTACAGCCTTAGTGCAGCTCTAAACGGAAAAAATAGGGTTAAATGCCTTCCTCTATAGCAGACAGGTGCCTGAGGTAATATTGCTAATATGTTAATATTAGGGAGGAGATGAGGATATCTACTACCTTATTTTATTATGCCTAGAATATAATCATCTAAGGCTGATCCTGGCGATGCCTATGATAAGAGACCTGAGGGAACTTAGGGCGGCATTAAATAATAAGAAGTTTGTACTAATTATTGCAAAGTGGGTGCTCTTAACTAAGCGCCTCTAGTAGTATAGGTTAGCGGAGGAGCTTTATAAGGCATAGTAGATATGCGATAGTAAGGCTAGGAAAGGGACTAGAGGTAACGGAAATAACAGAAGAAGGGAGGAGAAGCCGGATTAGGAGGGGAGGTGCTTATAGGGGGTTTTTACTAACATACTAACCTCTTATGTAAAGCATAACCACACTTCTGTCATTATCTGTAGTTCCCGGGGAACTGGCAGATACTGTATACTAATGGTTGAAAATAATAAAGACTTTATAGTAAAGGCTTAGCGGGAGCTATATGGAAGAATATGGGTTTTCTCCCCTGTTTCAGGGTTTTTCCTGTATTAAGAAGTTAGCTGATGGACTAGATAGTGGCTCTAGCTACCTAGCGTACAATAATAATAATAATATTAACTAAAAATTAACTTTTTTTATTATTATTAACTTTCACTACTTATTTATAATTATAAAGAAGTTTTTTAAAAAAATTAATTACTTATTATTAACTTTTACTACTTATTTATAATTAAAATATTTTCTTTATTATTATTTATAAAGAAAATAGTAAAAATAGCTTTAACTTTTATTATTAAAGCTATTTAACTCTTTTAAAACTTTTTTTTTATAAAACTTTAAAAGTATTTTAAATACTATTGGAATCGCTCGTATGGAGAATGGAAGGGATACGCTGTATTAACCAGGAATTATGGGTTATACACAGAATGCATGCATTTTAATTAGCTAGATTACAGGTTATATAACCTAGGACTATAACGTAGCTATAATACTATACTTCTATATTATAGCCTGCTTCTCTTTCCCTTAGAAGAATAAATTATTAGACTTTATTACCCCCCCCCTTACACTTGTACTACAGCATACTTATAACCTGCGTATTACTAACACTAATTAGTAGTTGCTATATAACTATTGATTTACTAGGTTACTTATAGAAGAGACACATTTAAATGCTTTTACTTATATAACTATAAGGAATTCTAACGTTATACTAATTAAAGGATTATTTCTTTATTATTATTAACTGTTATAGTCTTACTAGAATGCAACTGCAGAGCTAGTAACTTAAATAAGAATATTATTTATAAAGAAGAAAAAAAGGAAAAGATCTATTTAATTCTAGTAACCCTGCCTTTATATTTATATATATAACTAGGGCCTAAGCTGCTTATATATTACTTATATAAAGCTATTTACTTTCTAGCTATATAAATCTAAGCTTTAAGCTTAAATCCATTATATAGCCCCTTTCTTACTATTTAAGGGTTAGAGTAAAGCGTTATAGTTAGTAATTAGGTTGCCCCTTATATAGGCCTGTTATTATAGTATATATTACCTTATTATACCTTATAACGCTTTAGTACTACTATATCTAAAAAACTTTCTAAAGGTTCCTATATTAGCTAGATATATCCTGCCTACTTTACTAATATATTCTATTAATTACCCTAATCCTAGGTATTTCTTACTACTATTATTTCTTTAATTTTATTTTCTACTAAATCTAAATTATCCTTATAAAGCAGGAGTATTAAGCCTGGTCTAGAATTAGCTAGGTATTATAATAAAAGCGGATTAATAGCTGCCCTTTTAATAAGGTTTATATAAAAAACTAAATATATCCCTTATAAAATATCTAAATAAATAATAAGTAAAGTTAGTATCTTTAAGACCTTATATTTTACCTTTACTTAGTTAAGTTTTTAGCTAAAATAGTTTATCTTTATATAATAAAGATTTAACTATATAAAATCCCCTATTTAGTAATATGCTACTAAATACTAAGAAATATTTACTATATCCTACTAATATTATTATATAAAATTAATTATAGCTTATACTATTACTATTCCCTTCTAAATATATTTTAAGAATAATATAGCTCTTTCCTTAAGTAAGGTTAGGCTTTTAGCCTTATTTAGTATATACTAAACTAATTTAATATTAAAGCCCTTTAGTGCCTGGTTTATACTTATACTAGTTACTATAAAGATTTAGTTATTAAGTACTATTTAATAGGCTAGTAAATAGTTAGCTTAATTATACTATAAAAAGGTAATAACTACTTATAAAACTACTTATATCTTTTAGTTTACCTATTCTATACTATTATTTATTTAAGGATAATAAGATGTAAATAATAGTTACTTAATATTTACCTACTTATAAAGTATAGTTTAGAAATAACTAAGCTAATCTAAACTATAGTTAGAAATAATCTAATAAGGAAATCCATAGAAACGCTACTAGTAATATTTAAACCATTTTATGCATGCTTTAGCTATTATACTTATTATTACCTCTAGTTATATATACTTTAAGAAATAGTCTATAATAACTATTAGGAAGCATAATAATACCTTATTATATACCAAAAGTTTTATTATAAAATCTACTAAGATTTATAACTAATAATAGTTTATAGCTAGTATAGTGTTTAATAAACCCTAATAAAGTTATTAGCTTTTATGCCTACTAAAGTAATAATAGTTTTATATATATTATACTATATTCTTTAATATTCCATCCTAATAGTAATTCCTATATAGTGCCTAAAAAGTAGTATTTTACCCTAAGTAGCCTAATATAAGTAAGTTATAAACCTATTATATAAGCAAGGTAGTAAGAGGCTTATAATAAGGTATCTAAAGCTATTCCTAAAATTATAATACTTTTTATATATTTAAAGTATAGTTTGCTATTTATAACTAAGTTTCTATAAATATAAAAAACTTTTGCTTTATTATTAGTATTACTTTTAGTTAAATTTAGTATAAACTGTTTTTAGTAACCTCTTAGTTTTATAAATTCTAAAGCTATTTATTTTAAAACAAATTAAAGCTTAGTAAAAAAGAACTTAAAACCTCTAAACTAGAGCCTATTATTATCTTTAAATTATTTAGTTTATTCTTATTTTAGTTATTACTCTCCTTTAGTTTGCTTATTATTTACACTCTAACTAGGTTTATAGTATTAGCTCTTAACTCTTAAACTATTTTTAATATCCCCTAAATTAGGTAAAATATATAACCTACTAGCTATTCTCTTTTTTTTTAATTTTAGTCTTATTAAGATAAAGTATCTAGCTAACCTACTTATATACCTAGGTAATAATATAAGTAATAGTTAAAAAGGGATAATATTTTTACCTATTTTACTTATTTTTTAAATATCTCTTAAGGGGCTATAAAATACTTTAAATTCTTATAATTTATAAGAATTATAAATAGCTAGGCTATGCTCCTTAGCTTAGCTAACTATGCCTTTAGGCAGGAAATAATACTAAAGAGCTTCTTATTATAAATTATATAATTTTACTATATAGCTATTAGCTATACTAAGTAGTATACTACTAGCCTTTATACTCCCTTTAAATTATATTAAAAGAGATATTTACTTATAGCTTTATTAAAAGAGTTAGCCTTTACTTATATCTTTAAGTTAGGATTTTATTATATAAGGATTAAGAATAAAATAAAAGTAGCTTTAAGTACTTAAAATACCTTTTTATATTTTAAGAACTAGTAAAACCTAGTAGCTTTTTTAGTAAGATTAGTTAAAGGGCTTATAAGGTTTAAAAAGTTATTAATAAACTCCTAATAAAAATTTATAAAGCTTAAAAAGCTTTATACCTATTTTGAGGT
>AFQZ01000641.1:0-28823 GCA_000222935.2 Aciculosporium take MAFF-241224 | reverse complement strand
CTAATTCCAAACCTATACATAAAAAAAAAAAAAAAAAAAAAACGGACACGCAGCCGTTACCTCCTTTTCCGCTCTTTGGCCTCCTTACGGAGGCGCTTTCGCTTCTCTTTCCGCGCCGCTCGGGCGCGATTCGCCTCCTCTTCGGTCTCATAGACAGCGTCGGTTATGGTATCGTCAATGTCCCTATAAGAGCCATCTCTAGAGAGAGAAGGGGGGGTTAAGGGAGGATTAGAGGAACGAGGGGGGCAGGGAGTCTCAATAGAACTCTCATCCCTAGAGGGGGGCCGGGGAGGAGTGGTCCCGAGGGCGGGCTGCTCGAGCGAGAGAGGGGGGCGGTTGGCAAGAGCCCCGGCATGTTCCAGGAGGCGTCTACTGGCCGTAGTGCTCTCCACAAGAGTGCCTTATAGTCGGCGCATTTCGACCGACAGATTAGCGGCCTGCAGCATATCTGTTGTCATCATAGGGGCGACGGGCGTGACAGGGGGACCAGAGGAGACAGCGGGGGGGAGGCTTGTGGCAGCAATAGCAGTAGGGGCGGCGGCACGGGCAGTTCTGAGAGCGTCCTCGAAACAACGCCCAGCGCGAACAAACTCGGCTGTAAGAATCGCCTGGGTGGCCCTACGCCCGGGCGCCGCGGGCACAGCCGGGATTTCAATCGCGCGCCTAGTGCTAGCTAGTCGGCGCATGTCTTTAATAGTCCGCCGCAACTTGGGGTTCGCTGATAAGAGCTCTCTTTCCTAGAGACAACTCCTGCGACTTGCCCGACAAGCGCGGCAGGCACGGCCGCGCGGGTTAGGGAGGCATTCAGCCTCCCTGCGGACACGAAGGTCGTTCACGTAATAAATACAGAACGCCTTATATTCAACGGCGCCGGCGGCATCCTCGTCGTCTGAATCGCCTATCATAACGAGACCGCCATATATGCAGCTCAGGGGGGGTAGCAGGGGAGCTCCTGCTGCGGCAGACATACTTCTCACATCAGAACTGTTAGCAACTAGACATTATGAATTATACTAGGGAAATTCAACTTACATGCGGGCGGGTACAGTATTAAGAGAATATGAGAAAACGTTGGCAGGAAGGAAGGATCACTATGGTCTTTAAAACAGGCGCAAACAAAAGAATTAACAGAAGCGAGATAGTTAATAAAGAAGGGACGACAAAAGACAACGCAAGGGAATCCAGGGACTGGGTTTATATTATTATTGCAGACGTTAGAAATACAGGGGGCTGGTGACCCACATCCGGTTAGCAAGACAACCGGTTAAAGGTAGGTCACACAATAAACCGGCGTCTACGCGTACCTTAGGGGAGCTTAGGGACGAATGCAACAGAGAGGGGGACCTATATTTCGTCGCTATTACGGAGTTTTAGCGGCAAGAAGGGGGCTATGTAATGGATTCAAGCTTTAGGCTCGGATCTTTACAGTCAGAAGAATGACCACATTACAGAAGCCAGGCTTTACAAGCTATACAAGCAATATGAGTTAGGTGCGCATACTAACATACTCTAAGTCAGCCTCTCAACTTAAGCTTTACGCTAACAATTCGGACCCTATACGTATTTGGGTCTATCTTACTCTGGCCTCTTTACTTAGGCTATACAAGAGTGGATGGGATAAGCTATAAAGGCAGGAGTTCTGGAAGGATTGCAGATCTTTTCCTTCTCTTCTCCCTTAAGAAGATTATTCACATTCATAGTCACTAATACTGCAGTCGCACATTAGCTAGACCATAACAGCTATTTCCTCTTCTATATTTATAGTAATTTACGTAATAATTCTAATAAAAGCCTATACTTCTATTATTTCTACCTTTAAAATAACTTTTATTATTAATTCCTTTAGTAATTTTATTTTATTCTTTAGTTTTTCCTGCGTTACTATTACTTTAGAATTCTCTTCTTAATACTATATTATTCATGTACGCTAGGTAGCTAGAGCCACTAACTAGTTCATCAACTAACTTCTTAATATAGGAAAAACCCTAAGATAGGGGAGAAAACCCATATTCTTCTATATAGCTCCTGCTAAGCCTTTAATATAGAGTCTTTATTATTTCTAACTATTAGTATAAGATATCTGCTAGTTCCCCGGAACTGCAGACAATAATAGAAGTGTAGTTATGCTTTATATAAAAGGTTAGTATGTTAGTAAAAACCCCTTATAAGCACCTCCCCTCCTAGTCTAGCTTTTCCTTCTCTATCCTATTGTTTCTGTTGCCTTTAGTCCCTTTCTTAGCCTTATTATTATATATCTGCTATGCCTTACTAAGCTCCTCCGCTAACCTGTACTGCTAAAGTTGCCTAGTTAAAAGCATCCACTTTATAATATTTAGTGCTAGCTTCTTGTTATTAAGTACCGCCCTAAGTTCCTGCGGATCTCTTATTATAGGCACCGCTAGAATCAGTCTTAAATAATTATATTCTAGGTATAACAGGATAAGGTAGTAGATATCCTTATCTCCTCCCTAGTATTGGCATATTAGTAAAGTTACCTCAGGCACCTGTTTATTATAAAGGAAGGCATTTAGCCTTATTTTTTCCGTTTAAAGCTAAACTAGGGCTATAGATTTATGCTTAAGCAGGCTATTATAGAGCTTTGCTATCTTTTTTATGCTCTTAAAGTTAGGTTCCTTATCTACTACTATTACTTTTACCCATTCTCTTCTTACTTAAGCCTTATACCTCTACTAGATCCACTGTTTTTCCCACTCTCTCTTTAATTCCTATTTAGCTATAAGGCTGCTAGGGAGGGGGGGGGGGCATTAAGAAACGCCTTATAGTGATTACGTCGGCGGCCTCTTCCTTAGCGTCGTAGCTGTAATACTATTAAATTATAGGCCTGCCATATCTTCTTACCCATGTTACTATCCTTAAGTCTTTAGTAGAATTGTTATTTAATATAATTAAGGTATAAATCCACTAGCAGCACTACTGCTTTTATCTTTAAGAGTGTTATTAGTATCGCCTTATATGCCCCTATAACCTACCTTAAGCATTTGTTCTATTCCCTTATAAATGCCTTTACTACCCCCTATACTACCCCTTCTGGCTTGCTACGGGTGTGGTATATCCTAGCTCTATAGGCTATTATGCTTCTTATTACCTGTATATAAAGGGATCTTGCACACTTTAGTTGGCATTCCTACGTAGACGTAGCTAGTACTATAAGCGCTAATTTCTACTATAATAATTTAGCATTTACCTTCTCTATATAAGTTGACCAACGAAGCTTCTAGTAAATCCAAACCCCTAGAAATCGCGCTAATTATATTGGTTGTATTATTACTCTTTTAAGTCGGATTATTATTATAATCGCCTGCCTCTTCCTTATAAAGTACATTAGCTTACTCTTTCCTAGGTTAAACCTTAGCTTATACTCCTTTAACTACTCCTTATATATTCTCTAGGCTCTTTTTAGTTATACTTTTATCTCCTCTGCTATTTTTCTATATGCTATAATGTTTATATTATCTAAAAACCCTAACATTAATATTAATTCCGCTGCTGCTAGTCTGTAATATAGTGGTATAATATAAAGTAGGAAGAGGATAGGAGACGCTAGTAACCCTTGCAGAACCCCTGTAGTAACTTAGATTTCCTTAGTAATATATCCGTTAAATGCTAATTATACTTTCCTTTCTAATGTAAAGCCCTATGCCTATCTGGCTATTTACCCTAGTAGTCCTAACTCCTTTATAGTGCAAATTAATTGTTTATAGCTAACAGTGTTAAACGCCCTAGTAATATCTAGCTATAGTAATAATGCTATTCCCTAGTAATACTACGCTATTCTTATAACCTCTTTTAGTATACTTAGTGCTATCTCTATTAATCTGCTAGCCTTATTGCTTATTTATATATCTAGTAGTATATAGCCTTCCTCTGCTATAATAGTAATTCTCCTTATAATAGCTCCCTTAATCACTTTGCTTATTATGTTTAATAGTAATATTAGCCTCTACTTCCCCAGTCTGCCTAACTCCTTAGGGGACTTCCTAGGTTTATATAGAACTATTACCTTTGCTTATTAAAAGGAGGCCGGATAATATCCTAAGCTGTAGTAAGCATTTATAAGGCGTATTAAACATAATATTAAGGCCGCTTTATATAGCTTAAGGAAACCCGTTAGTAGCTTGTCTGGTCCTAGGGCTTTTTAACTTACTATATTCTTTATAACCTTTTTAATTTCCTCCTCTATAAACACAGAAACTGCCTAATCATTATTATAGTATCTTATTTCCTTTTTTGCCTCCAGACCTAAAGCCCTAGCTATAAATAGAGGGAAGAACCTCTTTGCAAATGCCCTTGCCTTACCCTTATATGTAACCTCTACTATCTCCTCCCTGCTGTTATCTCCTAGCCGGGTTAGTAGTAGGACCTGTTGCCTTTTAGGAGGAAGTCCACTCTATAGCCGGGCCTAATGCTCTAGGGTCTAAAGACTCCCTTTAGACCTGAATAACTCGCTAACTGCCTATTACTAGCTACTTTTTTTCTCCTTTAAGATAATATAATCCTGTTTTTTTATAGCTTCTGTTAAGGCCTGCTATGCTTCCTATGTCTGTTATTACTACTACTGCCTATTAGCACGTCTTGCCTTTACTATTATATCCCTTACCCTTTTATTCTACTAAGGCTGTGGTTTGCTACGCCCTTAAGGTCGCTTAAGTACTGCTATATTAGCTATCTTTATAAGCTATTGGGTAAGCCACTGCATATAGTTATTAATTTCTTGCTAGTTATATAGTAAAAGCTCTAACCCCTTCTTTCTAAGCCTGTTTAAAGCCTCTGCTATAATAAGGTTCTTATCTGCTGTCCTCTAACCCCGGACTAACCCTAGGCTATTGCTTAATTCCTTATTTGTCCTAATGCTAATAAGCTAGGGTATATGGTTAGATCTGGCGATTTCTACTAGCCTGATAAATTTAATACTAACGTCGTAGGTGGTTTACATATAGTTAATAGTGCTATCCCTGCTGCTATGTTCTCTCTTTATTACTTCCCTAAACAGCGTAGCTAGGCTAAGTTACTACCTTATTATAAATTCTAACATCTTATTATGCCCTGGAGATGTTCAGCTAAATCTGTTCTATAAGGGGTAATATTAGTTAAAGTCCCCTATAAATACACTTTAGCCCTTTGCCTAGGTATTAGCAAAGTGTTGTAAAGGCATCTGCTACTCCCTTTTATAAGCCGGGGAATAAATGTTATATATCTTTACTTTATATAGCTTAATACTATATTAATCCTCTCCCCTCTCTATAGTCTAAAGTCCTATCTTAACCTTTTAGTATATATAAATCGCTATTCTTCCGCTATATATTGCTAATATATAGTGTCCCTGAGATAGATTTAGTAGTATATTATTATAGCCTCCTGGTTCCTGGATAGCTATTACCTTAGGGCTAATGTTATGCCCTAACGCCAGATGTACTAGATTGCTTTTCTTCTGTATATTCCAGTATATAACCTTAATTATATACTTTATTATGTGCTTTAGAGCACCCTGGTTAGGCTGGCTCCGGTATTGTTTAGCCCTTTAGTTGGCTGTAAAAAGGCTAGTATTGTGCCTTCCTCTGCCGGTCTCTGTTATCCTAATCTTAGCTTGTAGGTTTATTTTGCAGAAGGGCCCCTTAGTTGTATGCTCCTTTCTCTTAGCTGCCTCTCTATTAGTCCTCTGGTTCTTCTCCTTAATAACCCTTACCTATAATAGCTGTTGTAACCTCTGACTAATAGTTGTAAAAGAATAGCAGCCTTATAGCATAAGCCTTCTTAGCCTGCTGCTATCTCTTATTACTTACTAAGCATAGTTAAGACTATACTAGATATGCCCCTATATAATTTAGGTATCTCTCCTATACCTTACCTGTTAATATTAGGCAAGTCCTCTCTTCCTTAGGGTGTTTTCTAGTAGCATACCTGCTGTATCTTACTTCCTCCTTATTGTACCTAATAATATACCTAATCTTATAGTAGTTATAATATTGCTTTAGGTGGATCATCTTATTATATAGCTTAGCATTAAAAATCTCTGCTTAGTATACTATTCCCCTATAGCATAGTCGGTTTGCTGCCTTAGTACCCTTAACACTAACCACTAATGGTGCCCTTATTGCTATTCCTCTTAGCTTCCGTACTATTATCTTTACTATATTTAATCTATTTTCCTTTTTAATATTCTTCCTTATATCCTTAATTATAATATGGTTTATTAATTATATTAGGAATCCCTTAATAATTACACTAAACATCTTTCTATTTACTTCTGCCTTAAGTCTAAAGGCAACTCCTACCCAGGCTGTGTTTTCCTTCTATTTTCTCCCTGCTTTTATAAACATAATAACTATATCTTTACTTTATAATTAGCATACTACTACTGCCTTCTCTATACTAATAGCACTGTTTACTGCCTTTATAATCTCTCCTAGTAATCTGTTCCTAACTGCCTTACTAATAGTACTTTCCTTTACTAGTGCTTCCTAGTAATAGCAGGCTAGTATTGCCATACTCTCTGTTTAGGCTAAAGGTATTATTATATTCTGCCCTATAACTCTATAAGCTATAATATTTGCCTAAGTCCCCCTAACTGCTAATCTAGTTCTATAAACAGCCTTTATTGCCTTCTTAACCGCCTTTTAAACTATAGTTTCTACTCTACTGCTAACTGCTTTTATAATTAAGGCCTATAGGCCTCCTGTATTAGTTCTTGCTTAGGCTATCTTCCCTTCTATATTTATAGCAATTTATATAAAAGTTTTAATAAAAGCCTATACTTTTATTATTTCTACCTTTAAAATAACTTTTATTATTAATTCCTTTAGTAATTTTATTTTATTCTTTAGTTTTTCCTGCACTACTATTACTCTAGGATTCTCTCCTTAATATCACGTTTTTTCCTAGGTAGTGCCTTATCCTTTATTAGTTATAGATCTATATAAAAATTTGTTAATTATTACACCCCTTATGCTGCTTACTTCCCTTATATAATACGCTATTACTAGGGGGGGTAATTAATAATAAGGAATCCGATTCTATGCTTCTTTTTTGTTTTAAGCGTAATACCGCGTCGTATCCGCGGTGTTCCGTTGACTTTCCTTTTTTTGTGTTTTTTACTAAAGATTATAAGAAGCTTTAAAATGCCATTTAAGGTCGCACTTCTGGCACTTAGCTAGCAGTTAAAATTCCGGCTGCTTTAGTATCTAGGAGGATACCATAAAACGTTTCCCTTAATACTATATTTCTTTTTAGGTAGTGCCTTATTTTTTATTAATTATAGATCTATATAAAAATTTATTAATTATTATATCCCTTATACTGCTTACTTCTCTTATATAATATGCTATTACTAGGGGGGGTAATTAATAATAAGGAATCCGATTCCGTGCTTCTTTTCCGTTTTAGGTATAATACTGCGTCGTATCCGCGGTGTTGTTTTTTAAGACTTTTTTATATAGAATAGTTTAAATATTACTAGTAGCGTTTTTATAAATTCCCTTACTAAATTATCTTTAATTATAATTTAGATTAGCTTAGTTACTTCTAAACTATACTTTATAATTAGGTAGGTATTAAGTAACTACTATTTATATCCTATTATTTATAAACAGATAGTAGTATAGAATAGGTAAATTAGGAGGTATAGGCGGTTTTATAAGTAGTTATTGCTTTCTTATAATATAACTAAGCTAACTATTTACTAGTATATTAAATAGCGCTTAATAACTAAATCTTTATAGTAACTAGTATAAGTATAAACTAGGCGCTAAAGGGCTTTAATATTAAACTAGTCTAGTATGTATTAAATAAGACTAAAAGCCTAACCTTACCTAAGGAAAGAGCTATATTATTCCTAGAATATATTTAGGAGGGAATAGTAATAGTATAAGCTATAATTAACTTTATATAATAACATTAGTAGGATATAATAAACGTTTTTTAGTGCTTAGTAGAGCGTTACTAAATAGGGAATTTTATATAATTAAATCTTTATTATATAAAAATAAACCATTCTAGCTAAAAACTTAACTAGGTAAAAGCAAAATATAAGGTCTTAAATATACTAACTCTACTTACTATTTATTTAAATATCCTATAAAGAATATACCTGGTTTTTTATATAAATCTTATTAAGAGAGTAGCTTTTAATCCACTATTATTATAATAGCTAGCTAATTCTAGACTAGGCCTAATACTCTTACTTTATAAAGAAAATCCAGATTTAGCGGAATATAAGGTTAAGGAAATAGTAGTAGTAAGAAATACTTAAGAACAGAGTAATTAACAGGATATATTAGTTAAATAAGCAGGTTATATTTAGCTAATATAAGAACCCTTAGAAAGTTTTTTAAATATAGTAGTACTAAAGTAATATAAGGTATAATAAGGTAATATATATAGTAATAATAAGCCTAAGAGAAGGCGTCTTAAGAGCAAGAAGGGGGCTATATAATAGATTTAAGCTTAAAGCTTAGATTTATATAGCTAGAAAGCAAAGGGCTTTATATAAGTAATATGCAAGCAGCTTAGGCCCTAGTTATACATATGATTATAAAGGAAGGGTTACTAAAATTAGATAGATCTTTTCCTTTTCTTTTTCTTTATAAATAATATTCTTATTTAAGTTACTAGCTCTGTAGTAGCATTCTAGCGAGACCATAACACCTTATGCCTTTATAACTATAGCTATAATTTATAGCTTCTAAAGTAACCTTAGGAGTAGTTATTTTCTTTTCTATATCTGATTCTAAAGAGGCTTCTAAACTAAAAGCTTTAGAGCTACTATTACTATTATTCTCTAAGTTATATACCCTATTAAAGAGATTATAGTTATCTAATATAAAAAAACTATTTAATTCTTCTTCTGCTGCCTTCTTAGAAGGTTTTTTGCCTTTCTAGTAACCTTTTTTAGGTCTTGCTTTATTTCCTTTATTAAAGGACTTTTTAAGAAAAGACTCTCCTTTTTCTTTATTTTTAGAAGGTTTAAAACCCTTAGATTCCTAAGAATTCTTATTTTTATAACCTAATGCTTTATAATTTAAGGCTTTTAAGATTATAAAGCTTTTATCCCTTTGTTCTTTTAATAAATCTGCTATTAGGAACTAGAGATTTAAAGTGTTATTAGAAATATTTAAAGCTCTATTTATTCTTATAAAGTATTTCTACCTTTTAGCCTACTAAAGAAAAGTCCTTTTTAAAGACTATAAATACTAATTAACTTAATTTATAGGAGTAATTTACACTTTAAAGATAGATAATTTAGCTAAATAGTTATTAAAAGTAGTATTAAAAGCCTTTAATGTCCCTTTAAAATTTTAGAAATTCAGGGCATAAAATTAGCTATATAATGACCCTCTTTGTATCTCTACACTATGAGAATACTGCCTAACTAAGGATTTATAAGCAGTTAAGGGGTTTTTTTGCTAAACTATAGCAGCTTAGGGACCTTTAGTATAGCTATTTCTTATAACTATAAGAATTATAGCTTAATTAGAGTCTAGGAGAGTTAAAGCTAGGTTAGAATTCTTAAGAAAATTAGGAATTCCTAAAGCTTTAAATTGGATGCCTAGGGCCTGCTTCTATTAATTAAAATTTTTAGCACCCTTTAGCTTAGCACCCTCTAGAAAGCTATAAACCTTTTTATTAAATTCTTTAGTAATAGAATTATTAAAAAAAGAGGTTATAGTATTCTTTCTAGTATCTAAACTTTAGCCTTAGCCTTGGGCATGACTTTGACCTTAACCTTGGCCTTGGCCTTAACCTTAACCTTAGCTTTGACCTTAACCTTAGCCTGCTATTAATTTACTAACAGCTTCAGACAATTTATTTAAATTGTTAGTTAGGTTTATTATATCAGAACTCTGCCTATTTATAACCCTATTAAGCTTAGTATTATAGCTAGTTTACTAGCTTATAGCCCCCTAGTAATCTTTATTAACCTTTATAATAAACTCTTATAAAGCAACTATCTTTTACTACAGGGTAGTGGCCCTTTGTAAAATAAGTTAAGTTGCTTATGAAATTTATTTATAGGGCTTTTAAATAGTCAGAAACGCAGACCTCCTTTTATTTTTTAGGAATTTGTAAAAGGTAGTGGTTTTTTGCTTAATTGAAAAGCAGCTATTTTGCCCTTTATAAAATTAGTTATTTTAACCTCTATAGATTACTTCTGGGCTTATAACCTATTAAAAATAATAGGTATCTTAGAAGTTTATGCCGGATTTATAGGGTAAGTTATACTAGATTTTTAATAGAATTTTTATAGAATTTCTAGTATCTAGTAGTAGTAACAGCTATCGGGTCTGGTAAGGAAGTGTATATAGCTTCCTTATATACCTACTAACCTTTTTTAAGCCCTATGGCCGCTAGCTAGGCTTTATATACTACTTTTCTTTTTCTATAAAAATCATTTATATATAAAAATAAAAAAAATAGACTTATAGCCTAATAAACTAGGTGCTAATGTGTCCTATATTTAACTTTTCTAATTTTCTAAATTTCACCTAAAAAAATTTTATTATATAAAAAGAAAGCCCTAAATTCCCTAATTTTAATAGTATTTCTAAGACTTTTCTAAGACCTCTAGTTATTAAGATATTTATAAATTAGTATAACTTATAAGTTAACCTACTTTCCTATAAAGGAAAGTGGTTAAGTTGTTGCCCTGCTTTCTGGATTCTAAATTAACAGAATTTTCTTCTAAAGGTTAAGATTTTAACCTCTAGCAGCTTTAGTAGCTAGCTAGCTGCTAACCTACTAGTTGCGTCTTTATGCACTTATTATTAGCTATAGGGCAATTAAAAATGCTTTAAATTTTTAAATTTTTATGTATTTTACAGCTATTATTAGCTTGTAATAAGGTATAAAAGGTTAATGCCAGTTATTAATAGTTGTTAATATTCTTGCCTATAGCTGCTAAAATAATCTTATTAGCTGTAAAAGTGGGTCCGTCTGACTACTTAGGAGATACCTGTATCTTAACCACTAGAGTGCTGAAAATTCCCTGTAATTTTCAACAAACCTATAATTCCCGGTTATTATTATATATCCCTTCTACCCTCTAGACAAGCGATTCTAATACTCGCAAACTCTCTCTTTATTAAAAAAGAGGAATTGCTCTAAAACACATAAAAAAATCCATAAAAATTAACAAATAAGCAAAAATTAACAACGTTATAATATATAAGAAATATTACCTAAATAAATAACTTTTCTTAGTCTAGAGCATCCTTAAAGCCCCTTAAATCAATTGCATTCAGATTTATTAAATTTAAACTCTTTGTTATGCGCTTAATTCCTTCTAAGCAGCTTTGGCTTTAACGCTTAACACTGGTCTCTTTACCTAACCTTTTACTTAGATTTAAGCCTTATTCTTAGTTATAAAGGTCTTAAGACTTTTATTTAAAGAGGCTTTTATTATTATATTAGTAAGGTTATTATAGCTATTTATTTATTAGATTTCCGCGATTTCCCTTTGCTTATATAACTATTATAGTGCTATAATGTTAATTATAAGCCTTTTCTCCTTTATAGTGTCTAATTTAATAATACACTTATATAATAAAAATAAGTTAGTATATATTATAATTAGGATATTTAGCTTATTTAATTAATTAGTAATAATCCTTAAAGTTATATTTATTATATAAGTAATATTAACTTCTTAAACCATTTTATATAGCTTTAATACTAAGGTGTTTCTTATAACTCTTTTAGATTTTATAGAGCTATAAGTTATAATATTGCCTATAAGCTTAAATTTAGAGGCATTAATATTCTTTTCCTTATTACTAAGAATAATTATATAGCTAAGCTATAAGCTAAGGTCTTTATTATTTATAAAGGAGCTATTAATAAAAACATAAAGGAAGGCATTTTCTAGTAAAAGAGGTATATAGTAAAGTCTATAGCTTTGATTATTAATTTGCTATTTAAGTCTCTTATTAAGCTTTATTATATTATTAGGTTTTAATTATTAACTTTAGGCAGTAATAAAAAGATTATAAGAGGCTTTAGGTTAGCAAATAAGAGTAATATATATATATTAAGCCCTTTGCTTAATATATTAAGCTTAATTATTCTAGTTAACCTTTAACAGCTTCTTTCCTTATACCTTCTATTATAAAAAGAAGGTATTATTATTAGCTTTGCTTAAAATATAACTATTAAATATTAATAGTATTGATTTCTTTAGGCATTATTTTAGCTTTATAAGAAATCCGGCATTTTTTAACTTAACTTCTTTATAATTAAAGAATTCAGTGTTACTAAGGCCTAATATATTATTAGTTTGTATTTTAATAAGTCTAAAATAAAAGCTTTCCTTTAAAGAAATAAAGAAATATAGGTTATAAGTAAAGGTAATTATTTAAAGCTTTTAATAATAATAATTAAAATATGTTAACTACTAATGCATACCTGCTTCTATAATTCTATAAAGCGGCTTTATTATAACTATAATAATATTTAGCGGGTAAAGGTATGTAATTTATACTAAAAGCTTTATAAAAATCATGTAATTAAGCTTTGTTTATAACTATATATATATTTAGGTAATATCCCTTAACTAAGCTATAATGCCTTTTCTTTTTAATAATAAAGCAAAAGTAATAATAAGCCTTTAGCTAGCTCTTTAAATTATTAGGGACTATATAAGGATAACCTCTTTCCTATAGTTACTATAGCCTTAAATAATATATTATGATTTTTTATATAAGGAATTAGTTACTTTACCCTTAATCTTATATACTATTTATAAACTAAAAAGTCTCTTGCTTTTATGCTTTTAAGGGTTAAATTAAACAAATTTAAATATATTTCTTACTAGTAGAGCATTAATCTTAGCCTTATTAGAGAGTTTAAATGGTTCTCCAGGCATAGTAATTTTTTCTTATATATAAAGGTCAATTATAAGTTAAAAATCAGCCTTTTTTTTCTTTATAAGGAAAGCTTCTAGTTAAGGGTATTTCCAAGGTCTTTTATAGCCTCTTTATAGTAGATTTATAGGGTTGTTAGGGAGAGTCTTATAAATAATTTTATTAATCTTAGCATTTTCCTAGTCTGGGTTATTTAGGCCTAGGCCTTGCTCTTCTTAAGAAGTTAAAGCTATTCTTATAGCTTCCTTATTTTAAGCTTAGTTATCCTTATAAGAAGGCTCTGTTTCTGGCAGAATAATATATAGCTTAATAACTATAAATTAAAACTTTATAGGGCTATAAGGCATTTTAATAATATAAGTCTTTCCTTTTATTAAAAAAAGCTTATATAGGCTAGTTTATTTATCTTTCTTATAATAAACTTATATATTAGAGTTTAAGAGAAGATTATATGTTAATAGGGTTATTAGGCTATTTTAAGTATTAATAGCATTATTAACTTAGCACCTTATAAGACTATATCTTGCTTTATTTATTACTTTTTAAAGTACCTTAGCTCTTTAGGTAACTATAAGGCTTAGGGAAAAATTATTTATTATCCTAAGATAGGTTTTAAATACTAAAAGGGTAGAAATAAGGCTATTTAGGCTAGTAGAGTTATTAACTGCTTTAATAGCTATTTAAAGCATTTGCTCTTTTAAGAGAAGACTATAAGCTTTAGTCTTAATAATATTATATGCTTTTTAAAAAGGGACGTGATATTACTTAAGTTTTTTAATATTATTATATGCTTTAATAGGGACTTTATTAACATTAATTAATAATAGTTAAGCTAAATACCTAAATTTACTAGAAGTAAAGTTTCTTTTAGTATTATAAACTATCCAGTCTAAGGGCCTAAGATATATATTAATTTAATATTTCTTAAGGGTATTCTAAATATCTTAAGCTTTTTATTATTAGGGTTTAAGAAAGTAAGCAGCTTAAAATAAAGTTACTAAGTTAATAATATAAAGGATAGGCTTTTTATAAGGACATAGAAAAAAAACACTGCGGATACGACGCGGTATTACGCCTAAAACGGGAAAGAAGCACAGAATTAGATTCCTTATTATTAATTACCCCCCCTAGTAATAGCATATTATATAAGAAAAGTAAGCAGTATAAAGGGCATAATAATTAATAAATTTTTATATAGATCCGCAACTAATAAAGAATAAGGCACTACCTAGGAAGAAATATAGTATTAAGAAAAGAATCTTAAAGTAGTAGTAGTATAGGAAAAACTAAAGAATAAAATAAAATTACTAAAGGAATTAATAATAAAAGTTATTCTAAAGGTAGAAATAATAAAAGTATAAGCTTTTATTAAAACTATTATGTAAATTGCTATAGATATAAGAAAAAAAATAGCCTAAATAAGAACTAGCATAAAAGGCCTATAGGCTTTAATTATAAAAGTAGTTAATAGTAAGGTAGAAACTATAATTAAAAAGGCAGTTAAGGAGGTAATAAAGGCTATTCCTAGGACTAGATTAGTAGTTAAGGGGACTTAGGCAACTATTATAGCTTATAAAGCTATAGGGCAGAATATAATAATCCCTTTAGCCTAAATGGAGGGTATGGCAATACCGGCCTGCTATTACTAGAAAGCAATAGTAAAGGGAAATACTATTAGTAAGGCAGTTAGGAACAGATTACTAGGGAAGATTATAAAGGTAATAAACAGTGCTATTAGTATAGAGAAGGCAGTAGTAGCACACTAACTATAGAGTAAAGACATAGTTATTATGTTTACTAAAGCAGGGAGAAAATAAAAGAAAAATACAGCTTAAGTAAAAGTTACCTTTAGACCTAAGGCAGAAGTAAACAGAAAGATATTTAGTGTGATTATTAAGGGATTCCTAATATAATTAACAAACTATATTATAATTAAGGATATAAGGAAGAATATTAAAAAGGAGAATAGTTTAAACATAGTAAAGATAATAGTATGAAAGCTAAAGGGAATAGTAATAAGGGTACTACTAGTGGTTAGTGTTAAGGGTACTAAGGCAGCGAACCGCCTATGCTATAGGGGAATAGTATACTAAGCAGAGATTTTTAATACTAAGCTATATAATAAGATAATCTATTTAAAGCAATATTATAACTACTATAAGATTAGGCATATTACTAGGTACTATAAGGAGGAAGCAAGATATAGTAGGTATACTACTAAAAAACACCCTAAGGAAGAGAGGACTTGCCTAATGTTAATAAGTAAGGTATGGGAGAGATGCCTAAATTATATAGGGGCACATCTAGCATAGTCTTAGCTATACTTAGTAAGTAATAATAAATAGCAGCAGGTAAGGGAGGCTTATGCTATAAGGCCACTATTCTTCTACGGCTATTAGTTAGAGGTCACGACAGCTACTACAGGTAAGGGTTATTATAAAGAAGAGACTGGGGGACTAATAAAGAGGTAGCTAAGAGAAAGGAGTATATAACTAAGAGGCCTTTCCGCAAAATAAACCTATAAGCTATAATTAGGATAACAGAGACTAGCAAAGGAAGGCATAATACTAGCCTTTTTATAACTAACTAGAGAGCAAAACAATACCAGAGAAGACTGGAAAAACACTACCCTAAGGAACGGAACACCGCGGATATAACGCGGTATTACGCCTAAAACGAAAAAGAAGCACAGAATCGGATTCCTTATTATTAATTACCCCCCCTAGTAATAGTGTATTATATAAGGGGAGTAAGCAGCATAAGGGGTGTAATAATTAACGAATTTTTACGTGGATCCGCAACTAATAAAGGATAAGGCACTACCTAGGAAGAAATATAATATTAAGGAGAGAATTCTAGAGTAATAGTAGCGCAGGAAAAACTAAAGAATAAAATAAAATTACTAAAGGAATTAATAATAAAAGTTATCCTAAAGGTAGAAATAATAGAAGTGTAGGCTTTTATTAGAAATTTTACATAAATTACTATGAATACAGAAGGGGAGATAGCCTAAGCAAGAACTGACATAGGAGGCCTATAGGCCTTAATTATAGAAGCGGTTAGTAGCAGAGTAGAAACCATGGTTAAGAAGGCAGTTAAGAAGGTAATAAAGGCTGTTTATAGGACTAAATTAGTGGTTAGAGGGACTTAGGTAAATATTACAGCTTGTAGAGTTACAGGGCAGAATATAATAATACCTTTAGCCTAAATAAAGGGTATGGCAATACTAGCCCGCTATTACTAGGAAGCACTAGTAAAGGGAAGCACTATTAGCAAGGTAGTTAGGAATAGATTGCTAGGAGAGATTATAAAGGCAGTAAACAGCGCTATTAGTATAAAGGAGGCAGTAGTAGCATGCTAATTACAGAGTAAAGATATAGTTATTATATTTATAGAAGCAGGGAGGAAATAAAAGGAAAATACGGCCTAGGTAGAAGTTGCCTTTAGACCTAAGGCAGAAGTAAACAGGAAGATGTTTAGTGTAATTATTAAGGGATTCCTAACATAATTAACAAACCATATTGCAATTAAGGATATAAGGAAGAATATTAAAAAGGAGAATGGATTAAATATAGTAAAGATAACGGTATAAAAGCTAAGAGGAATAGTAATAAGGGCACTATTAGTAGTTAGTGTTAAGGGCACTAAGGCAGCAAACCGACTATACTATGGGGGAATAGTATACTAAGCAGAGATTTTTAATGCTAAGCTATATAACAAGATAATCCACTTAAAGCAATATTATAACTGCTATAAGATTGGATATATTGCTAGATACTATAAGAAGGAAGCAAGATGCAGCAGGTATGCTGCCAGAAAACACCCTAAGGGAGAGAGGACTTGCCTAATGTTAATAGGCAAGGTACGGGAGAGATGCCTAAATTATATGGGGGCACATCTAGTATAGTCTTAACTGTACTTAGTAAGTAATAAGAGATAACAGCAGGCTAGGAAGGCTTATGCTATAAGGCCGCTATTCTTCCGCAACCATTAGTTAGAGGTTGTAACGGCTACCACAGGTAAGGGTCATTAGGGAGAAGAAACCAAGGGACTAATAGAGAGGCAGCTAAGAGGAAGGAGCATATAACTAAGGGGCTCTTTTATAAGATAAACCTATAAGCTAAGATTAGGACGATAGAGACTAGTAAAGAAAGGCATAATACTAGCCTTTTTATAGCTAACTAGAGGGCCAAACAATACCAGAGCCAGCCCAACTAGGGTGCTCTGAAGTATACAATAGAGTACATAATTAAGGTTATATACTAGAATATACAGAAGAAAAGCAATTTAGTATATCTAGTGTTAGGGCATAACGTTAGCCCTAAGGTGATAGCTATCTAGGAATCAGGAGGCTATAATAGTATACTGCTAAATCTATCTTAGGGATACTATATATTAGTAATATATAGTAAAAGAATAGTAATTTATATACACTAAAAGGTTAAGACAGGACTTTAGACTATAGGGAGGGGGGAGGATTAGTGTAGTGTTAAGCTATATAAAGTAGAGATATATAACATCTATTCCCTGGCTTATAAAAGGAAATAGCAAACGCCTTTATAACACTTTGCTAATACCTAGGCAAAGGGCCGGAGTGTATTTATAGGGAACTTTAACTAATATCATCCCTTATAGGACAGATTCGGCTAAATATCTCTAGGGCATAATAAGATATTAGAATTTATAATAAGGTAGCAACTTAGCCTAGCTACGCTGTTTAGGGAAGTAATAAGGAGAGAACATAGTAGCAGGGATAGCACTATTAACCATACGTAGACCACCCACAACGTTAGTATTAAATTCATCAGGCTAGTAGAAATCGCTAGATCCGACCATATACCCTAGCTTATTAGCATTAGGACAAACAAGGAATTAAGCAATAGCCTAGGGTTAGTCTAGGGTTAGAGGATAGCAGATAAGAACCTTATTATAGTAAAGGCTTTAAATAGGCTTAGAAAGAAGGGGTTAAAGCTTCTGCTATATAACTGGCAAGAAATTAATAACTATATGTAGTAGCTTACCTAACAGCTCACGGAGATAGCTAATATAGCAGCACTTAAGCAACCTTAAGGGCATAGCAAACTATAGCCTTAGTGGAATAAAAGGGTAAGGGACGTAATAGTAGAGGTAAGACATGCTAATAAGTAGTAGTAGTAATAATAGATATAGGAAGCATGGCAGGCCTTAACAGAAGCTATAAAAAAACAGAATCGTATTATCTTAAAGAAAAAGAGAAGTAGCTAGCAACAGGCAGTTAGTAAGTTATTTAGGTCTAAAGGGAGTCTTTAGACCCTGGAGCATTAGGCCTAGCTATAGAGTGGACTTTCTCCTAAAAGGCAACAGGTCCTACTACTAACCTAGCTAGGAAATAACGGTAGGGAGGAGATAGTAAAGGTTACATACAAGGGTAAGGTAAGGGTATTTACAGAGAGGTTCTTCCCTCTATCCGTGGCTAGGGCTTTAGGTTCAGAGGCAGAGGAGGGGATAAGATACTATAATAATAATTAGGTAGTTCCTATATTTATAAAGGAGGAAATTAAAGAGGTTATAAAGAATATAGTAAGTTAGAAAGCCCTAGGACTGGACAAGCTACTAATAGGTTTCCTTAAGCTATATAAAGCAGCCCTAATATTATGTTTAACACGCCTTATAAATACTTACTATAGCTTGGGATATTATCCGGCCTCCTTCTAATAAGCAAAGGTAGTAGTTCTATGTAAACCTAGGAAGTCCCCTAAGGAGTTAAGCAGACTAGAGGGGTAAAGGCCAATATTACTATTAAACACAATAGGCAAAGTAATTAAGGGAGCTATTATAAGGAGGATTACTATTATAGCAAAGGAAGGCTATATACTACCAGACATATAAATAAGTAACAGGGCTAGCAGATTAATAGAGATAGTACTAAGCATGCTAAAAAAGGTTATAAGAATAGCATGTTATTACTAGGGAATAGCATTATTACTATAGCTAGATATTACTAGGGTATTTAATACTATTAGCTATAAACAATTAATCCGCACTATAAAGGAGTTAGGACTACTAGGGTAAATAGCCAGATAGGCACAGGGCTTTACATTAGAAAGGAGAGTATAATTAGCGTTTAATAGACGTATTACTAAGGAAATCTAAGTTACTGCAGGGGTTCTGTAAGGGTCGCTAGCGTTTCTTATTCTCTTCCTGCTCTATATTACGCTACTATATTGTAAACTAGTAGCAGCGGAATTAATATTAATGTTAGGGTTCTTAGATAATATAAACATTATAATATATAGAAAAACAGCAGAGAAGATAAAAGTATAACTAGAAAAAGCCTAGAGAATATATAAGGAGTGGTTAAAGGAGTATAGACTAAGGTTTAACCTAGAAAAGAGCAAGCTAATATACTTTATAAGGAAGAGGCAGGCGATTATAATAATAATCCGACTTAAAAGAGCAATAATATAACCAATATAATCAGCGCGATTCCTAGGGGTTTGGATTCACCGGAAGCTTTATTAGTTAACCTATATAGAAAAGGTAAATGCTAAATTGTTACAGTAGAAATTAGCGCTTACAGTGCTAGCTATATCTACGTAGGGATGCCGACTAAAGTGTGTAAGATCCCTTTATATATAGGTAATAAGAAGCACAATAGCCTATAAAGCTGGGATATACCACACCCATAGCAAGCTAAAAGGGGTAGCACAGGGGGTAGTAAAGGCATTTATAAGGGAACAGAATAAATGCTTAAGGCAGGTTATAGGGGCGTATAAGGCAACGCTAGTAATACTCTTAGAGACAAAAGCAGCAGTACTACTAGTGGATCTGTACCTTAATTACATTAAACAATAATTTTACTAAAGACTTAAGGATAGTAGCATAGGCAAGAAGATATAGCAGGCCTGTAATTTAATAGCATCATAGCTACAATGCTAAGAAAGAGGCCGCCGACGTAACTGCTATAAGGCGTTTCTTAATGCCCCCCCCCCCTCCCTAGTAGCCTTATAGCTAGACAGGAATTAGAGAGGGAGTGGGAAAAACAGTAGATCTAGTAAAGGTATAAGGCTTAGGTAAGAAGAGAACGGGTAAAAGCAATAGCAGCAAATAAGGAACTTAACTTTAAGAGCATAAAAAAGATAGCAAAGCTTTATAATAGCCTGCTTAAGCATAAATCTATAGCCCTAGTTTAGCTTTAAACAGAAAAAATAAGGCTAAATACCTTTCTCTATAACAAACAGGTACCTAAGGTAACTTTACTAATATGCTAATACTAGGGAGGAGATAAGGATATTTACCACCTTATTCTGTTATACCTAGAATATAACTATTTAAGACTGATTCTAGTAGTGCCTATAATAAGAGATTTACAGGAACTTAGGGCAGCGCTTAATAATAAAAAGCTAGCACTAAATATTATAAAGTGGGTGCTTTTAACTAGGTGACTTTAGTAGTATAGGTTAGCAGAGGAGCTTAGTAAGGCGTGGTAAATACATAATAATAAGGCTAAGAAAGGGACCAGAGGCAATAGAAACAATAGGATAAAGGAGAAAGAGCCGGACTAGGAGGGGAGGTGCTTATAAGGGGTTTTTACTAACATACTAACCTTTTATATAAAGCACAACCATACTTCTGTTATTATCTGCAGTTCTAGGGAACTAGCAGATATCTTATACTAATAGTTAGAAACAATAAAGACTCTATATCAGAGGCTTAGCAGGAGCTATATAGAAGAATATAGGTTTTCTCCCCTATTTTAGGGTTTTTCCTATATTAAGAAGTTAGTTAATAAACTAGTTAGTGGCTCTAGCTACCTAGCGTACATGAATAATAACAATACCAGAGCCAGCCTAAGCAGAGTGCTCTAAAGCACATAATAAAGTATATAATTAAGGTTATATACTAGAATATATAGAAGAAAAGCAATTTAGTACATCTAGTATTAGGGCATAATATTAGCCCTAAGGTAATAGCTATCTAGGAACTAGGAGGTTATAACAGTATACTACTAAATCTATCTTAAGGGCACTATATGTTAGTAATATATAGTAAAAGAATAGTAATTTATATATATTAAAAGGTTAAGACAGGACTTTAGACTATAGAGAGAGAGGAGGATTAATATAGTATTAAGCTATGTAAAGTAAAGGTATATAATATCTATTCCCTAGCTTATAAAAGGGAGTAGTAGACGCCTTTATAATACTTTGCTAATACCTAGGCAAAGGGCCAGAGTGTGTTTATAGGGGACTTTAACTAACACTACCCCTTGTGGGACAGATTTGGCTAAACCTCTTAGGGGCATAATAAGATATTAGAATTTATAATAAGATAGCAACTCGGCCTAGCTATACTATTTAGGGAAGTAATAAAAAGAGAATATAGCAGCAGGGATAGCACTATTAACCATGCATAGACTACTTATAATGTTAGTGTTAAATTTATCAGGCTAGTAAAAATCGCCGGATCTGACCATATGCCTTAGCTTATTAGCATTAGAATAAGCAAGGAATTAAGCGACAGCCTAGGGTTAGTCTGGGGTTAAAGGACAGTAGATAAGAACCTTATTATAGCAGAGGCTTTAAACAGGCTTAAAAAGAAGGGGTTAGAGCTCCTGCTGTGCAACCAGCAGGAAATCAATAATTATACGTAATAGCTTACCTAATAACTTATAGAAATAGCTAATATAGTAGTACTTAAACGACCTTAAGGGTATAGCAAACTATAGCCTTAGTAGAATAAAAGGGTAAAGGATATAATAGTAAAGGCAAGACGTGCTAATAGGCAGTAGTAGTAATAACAGACACAGGAATTATAGCAGGCCTTAACAAAAGCTATAGGAAAACAGAATTATATAATCTTAAAGGAGAAGAAAAGTAGTTAGCAACAGATAGTTAGTAAGTTATCTAGGTCTAAAGGGAGCCTTTAGACCCTAGAGTGCTAGGCCTGGCTATAGAGTGGACTCCCTCCTAAGATATAACAGGTCCTACTACTAACTTAGCTAGGAAATAATAGCAGGGAGGAGATAATAAAGGTTATACATAAGGGTAAGACAAAGGTATTTATAGAGAGGTTCTTTCCCTTATCCGCGGCTAGGGCTTTAGGTCTAGAGATAAAGGCAGAGACAAAATACTATAGTAATAATTAGGTAGTTCCTGTGTTTATAAAGGAGGAAATTAAAGAAGTTATTATTCATGTACGCTAGGTAGCTAGAGCCACTAACTAGTTCATCAACTAACTTCTTAATATAGGAAAAACCCTAAGATAGGGGAGAAAACCCATATTCCTCTATATAGCTCCCGCTAAGCCTTTAATATAGAGTTTTTATTGTTTTTAACTATTAGTATAAGATATCTACCAGTTCCCCCGGAACTACAGATAATAATAGAAGTATGGTCGTGCTTTATATAAAAGGTTAGTATATTAGTAAAAACCCCTTATAAGCACCTCCCCTCTTAATCTAGCTCTTCCTCCTTTATTCTATTATTTCTATTACCTCTAGTCCTATTCTTAGCCTTAATGTTGCAAATCTGCTATGCCTTGCAAAGCTTCTCTGCTAACCTGTACTACTAAAGTCGCCTAGTTAAGAGCACCTACTTTATAATATTTAGTGCTAGCTTTTTATTATTAAGTACTACTCTAAGTTCCTGCAAGTCTCTTATTATTAGCACCACTAGGATTAGCCTTAAATAGTTATATTCTAGGTATAACAGGATAAGGTAGTAGATATCCTTATCTCCTCCTTAGTATTAACATATTAGTAATATTACCTTAGGCACCTATCTATTATAAAGAAAGGCATTTAGCCCTATTTTTTCTATTTAAAGCTGTACTAAGGCTATAGATTTATACTTTAGTAGGCTATTATAAAGCCTTACTATCTTTTTAGTGCTCTTAAAGTTAGGTTTCTTATTTACTGCTATTACTTTTGCCTATTCTCTTCTTACCTAAGCCTTATACCTCTGCTATATCCACTGTTTTTCCTACTCTCTCTCTAATTCCTGTCTAGCTATAAGGCTGCTAGGGGAGGGGGGGGGGGGGCATTAGGAAACGCCTTATAGTGATTACGTTGGCGGCCTCTTCTTCGGCGTCGTAGCTGCGATGCTATTAAATTGCAGGCCTGTCGTATCTTCTCGCCCATGCCACTATAAATTAAAGAAGTTATAAAGAATATAGTAAGTTAAAAAGCCCTAGGGCCGGACAAGCTACTAATAGGTTTCCTTAAGCTATATAAAGCAGCCCTAATATTATATTTAACATGCCTTATAAATGCATGCTATAGTTTAGGACACTATCCGGCCTTCTTCTAATAAGCAAAGGTAGTAGTTTTATATAAACCTAGGAAAACCCCTAAGGAGTTAGGCAGACTAGGGGGATAGAGGCTAATATTACTATTAAATATAATAAGAAAAGTAATTAAGGAAGCTATTATAAGAAGGATTACTACTATAGCAGAGAAAGGCTATATATTACTAAACATATAAATAGGTAATAGGGCTAGTAGGTTAACGGAGATAGTACTAAGCATACTAAAAGAGGTTATAAAAATAGCATAGTATTACTAAGGAATAGTATTATTACTATAGCTAGATATTACTAGGGCGTTTAATACTATTAGCTATAAATAATTAATTTATACTATAAAGGAGTTAGGACTGCTAGGGTAAATAGCTAAATAAGCATAGGGCTTTATATTAAAAAGAAGAGCATAATTAGTATTTAACAGACATATTACTAAGGAAATCCAAGTTACTATAGGGGTTCCGCAAGGGTTGCCAGCGTCTCCTATCCTCTTTCTGCTCTATATTACGCTATTATATTAAAGACTAGTAGCAGCAGAATTAATATTAATGTTAGGGTTCTTAGATAATATAAATATTATAGTATATAGAAAAACAGTAAAGAAAATAAAAGTATAACTAGAAAGAGCCTAGAGAATATATAAGGAGTAGTTAAAGGAGTATAAGCTAAGGTTTAACCTAGGGAAGAGCAAGCTAATGTACTTTATAAGGAAGAGGCAGGTAATTATAATAACAATCCGACTTAAAAGAATAACAATACAACCGATATAATTAGCGTAATTCCTAGGGGTTTGGATTCACTAGAAGCTTTGTTAGTTAACCTATATAAAGAAGGTAAATGCTAAATTATTACGGCAGAAGTTAGCACTTACAGCGCTAGCTGTATTTACATAAGGATACTAACTAGAGTGTACAAGATCCCTTTATATATAGGTAATAAGGAGCATAATAGCCTATAGAGCTAGAATATACTATACCTATAGCAAGTTAGAAGGGGTAGTATAGGGGATAGTAAAGGCATTTATAAGAGAACAGAATAAATGCTTAAGGCGGGTTATAGGGGCATATAAGGCAATGCTAGTAATACTCTTAGAGACAAAAGCAGTAGTGCTATTAGTGGATTTATACCTTAATTACATTAAGTAATAATTCTACTAAAGACTTAAGAATAATAGTATAAGCAAGAAGATATAACAGGCTTGCAATTTAATAGTATTATAGCTATAACGCCAAGGAAGAGGCTGCCGACGCAATCACTATAAGGCGTTTCCTAATACCCCCTCTCTCCTCCCTAGCAGCCTTATAGCTAGACAGAAATTAAAGAGGGAGTGGGAAAAATAGTAGATATAGTAAAGGCATAAGGCTTAAGTAAGAAGAGAACAGGTAAAAGCAATAGTAATAGATAAGGAACCTAACTTTAAGAGCATAAAAAAAATAGCAAGGCTTTATAACAGCCTGCTAAAGCATAAATCTATAGCCTTAGTACAGCTTTAAACAGAAAAGATAGGGCTAAATGCCTTCCTTTATAACAGACAGGTGCCTAAGGTAATATTACTAATATATTAATACTAGGGAGGAAATAAGGATATTTACTACCTTATCCTGTTATGTCTAGAACATAACTATCTAAGGCTAATTCTAGCAGTGCCTATAATAAAAGACCTGCAGAAACTTAGGGCAGTGCTTAATAACAAGAAGCTAGTACTAAATATTATAAAGTAAGTACTCTTAACTAGGCAACTTTAGTAGTACAGGTTAGTAGAGGAGCTTTATAAGGCATAGCAGATATATAATAACAAGGCTAAGAAAGGGACTAGAGGTAACGGAAATAACAGAATAAAGGAGGAAGAGCCAGATTAGAAGGGGAGGTGCTTATAGGGGGTTTTTACTAACATACTAACCTTTTATATAAAGCACAACCACACTTCTGTTATTGTCTGCAGTTCCGGGGGAACTAGCAGATATCTTATACTAATAGTTAAAAACAATAAAGACTCTATATTAAAGGCTTAGCGGAAGCTATATAAAAGAATATAGGTTTTCTCCCCTATCTTAGGGTTTTTCCTATATTAAAAAGTTAGTTAATGAACTAGTTAGTGGCTCTAGCTACCTAGCGTACATGAATATATATATAGGCTTTTTATTAATTTATATAATATTAATAAGGACCTTATAGTTAAATTTAAAATCATTTTTAAGGGTAAACTTAAATCTGCTTAAAGCCTTAGCATTTATCTGGCATTAGTAACAGGCGTATGTAATCCTTCTTATATTAGCTCTGTTAAAATCTTTACTAGCTTTAGCAAGAAGGTTATATAGTTAGTTAATTAAAGGGTAGTTAAATTAATAATAAAGTTAGTAAATTTCTACTTTTAAGAGCATAAAAACAGCAGGTTCTTAGGAACTAATTATCTACTAAGGATATCCTTATTTCTAAGTAATAAATACTTTCTTTTCTTTTTAAATAATAAGGTTTTTAAGATTATTAAGCTTAATACCTATTTTATTTATATTTATAATAAAATATAAGAGAGGTATAGTACTATTAAGAATATAAAAAGAAATTATACTAAAGATTATAAGAAGCTTTAAAATGCTATTTAATGTTATGCTTCTGGCACTAAAGTTAATAGTTTTTTAGTTAAAAGAAGGCTTAATTATAAGGTCTGTTATAAGGCATATTAAGGCTTTAACTTAACCTTAGCTAGTAGTTAAGATTCTAGCTACTTTAGTATTTAGAAGGATACTATAAAACGTTTCTATAGTATATTATAAATCTATAAGAAATACCTGCTATTATATAGTTTTATTAGTATTATAGTTATAAGGGTCTTTAATAAATAATATATGTTTAAAAGCATTATCTTATAGGAAATTTATAGTTAAGGCAGAAAAGAAAGGGGGATTAAGTGCTTATATAAAGAAATTTATAAACATAAGGGTTTTTTATGCTTTTCTATTACTTTATGCCTTTTCTTTTTTAAAGGTAATAAATACTATATTTTAGGTAGCTTTTTTATGTTTATTCTTATTACTACTATCTAAAGGTAATAACTCTTTATTTTTACCTTTAAATACTTATAAGAATATATAAAATTAGTATTTAAAAGGAGGGGATTTATGCCTTTAGTTACTCTACTAAGTGTTTTTTGCTTTCTTTTACTTAGAGACAGAATAGTTAGTTAACTAATATCCTTCTTTATAATAAATAAAGCATTTCTTAAATCTAGCTTTATTTTAGGGTTAGGAAGCTTATAAGTATTATTAGTTAGTAAATAAGATTATATTAGTACTTAGAGTAATATTTTAAGGTTAGTACTTACTTTCTCTTATAATTTATTAGCTTATAAATAATTTTAAAACAGGTTTTATTATATTCTTTATTATAAGGCAGTAGTAAATATTACTAACTATACCTTTATAAGTATTAGTTTAAACATAGGTTATTTAGTTAAATTCAGAGCTATTTTAAACAAATATTTCTAGTTAGTACCTAAGGATTATATCTTTCTTAAAGGGGTAATAAAGACTATTAAATAAGTTTAAGAGTTATTAAATTATTAATTCTAAATATTTAAGTTTAGTCTTTATTAGATTTTTAGCTATAATATAATAAAACTTTATCTCTTAATATTATATTTAGTAGAATTTTTAATTTTCTTTAGTCTTAAAGTTTTTTTTATTTACTTAGTTATTATATTAAATAAAATAAGTCTTCTACTAAATTTCTTAAGGTAATACTTATAAGCATTACCTATAAGTATTATTAATAGTATAAACAGGTATAACTTAGGTAAAATTTCTTATAATATATAAATATCCTTAAAGATTAGGACTTTTAAATATATAAAGTTAAAAAGTGCTTTAGAATACTTATTTTCCTTATTATAAAGTCTAGTAAGAGAGTTTAAGGCTTTTTAGTCTATATTAGTAATTTCCTTTAATATAGTTTATTTTTTTAAGGGAGAGGGAATTATTGTTTTATTGTTATTTCTTTAGTAAGAGGTTTAGAAGGGTTAGGAGGGTTAGGGTAAGGTAAGGTTATTATTAATGTTGTTATATTAATAGTATTATTTCCTGTTAAGAGCTTTCTATTAAAAAAAAAAAAATTATCTATACTAACTAAATTAGTAAGTACCTAGTTAATTAGTCTTTATAATCCTTCTTATGTATTAATTTCTTAATCTTAAAGAATATCTTAAAGTACTTATTAAACCTTAGGGGTAATCTTCTTAAAAATATTAGTATTTAATCCTTTAAAGTCTTCTTAGTATATAAACAGAAACCTAATACCTTACTAGTTACTAGATTTATACTAGTTAATATAGTAGGCAAATTTATTATAAAGTTTAGAAGTTATAGCTTTTTTAGGGTTAATTTCTTTATTAGCTTTAGCCTATTTCTCTATAAAGTATTTAGAATACTTTTAGAGTTTTGTAAAAAGGGAGTCTTAAATAGGTTAATTAGCTTTAATAGTAAAAGTTAAAGCCATTTTTAGTGTTTTCTCTGTAACAAATAGTAAAGAAGATACTTTAATTATAAACTAGTAGTAAATTAATAATAAGAGGTAAATTCTATAAAGAAACTTTCTTAATAATTATAGACAAGTAGCAAATCGACAATAATAGAAAAATTTACTTTTAAGTAGCATAAACAACGGATTCTATGTAATTAAATAAATAAGTGCGTTATATTAGAAGTTTGTCTCTTCTATTAATTTCTAGCTAATTTGTAGTTATAATAACCACTAATTAGTAATGGTTTCATAGGGTACGATATGCTATAGTAATAACGCAGGGGGGTAACAAAGGTCTGATTTCTATTATAGTTATAATTATTTAAAGGAGAAAAGAGGGGGATAATATAGAAGTATGGTATTATAGCCATAGTACTGCCCTAGGTTACATAATATAGTAATCCAGCCAATTAGGGCACATGCATTATGTATATAACCCACAATTCCTGGTTACTATTGTGTATCCCTTCCATCCTCCAGACAAGCGATTCCAACACTTATAATATAAGTATTACTTATTATTATATTAAGATTATATTTCTTTTATTAAAACCTACTTAGTATATATTTTTTATTACTTAAAAAAGAATATAATATTTATACTTATTATTTATATACTACCTTTTTTATTATAAAATATAACTAAACAGAATTTAGTTATTATATAATATTAAGCCTTTAAATATTTTTTTATTTTATAAGATTTAAGATTAAAAGTAATATTTTATAACCTTTTTATTACTTAAAAGTAATTAATATAAGAAATATTATATTTTATATAATAATTTTATATTTTTTTATTTAAAGCTATATATAGTTTAAATAATTTAATAAATTTTATTTAATAATATTTACTTATTAAAACTAGCTTTTACTTAAAATAAATAAAAAAGTTATAATAATCCATTAAAATAAGCTGAAAAGAGGCTTTAGTTAAAACACCGCGGATACGACGCGGTATTACGCCTAAAACAAAAAAGAAGCATAGAATTAGATTCCTTATTATTAATTACCCCCCCTAGTAATAGTATATTATATAAGGGGAGTAAGCAGCGTAAGGGGCATGATAATTAATAAATTTTTATATAGATCTATAATTAATAAAGGACAGGGCGCTACTTAGGAAGAAATATAGCCTTAAGGAGAGAATTCTAA
>AFQZ01000642.1:0-28803 GCA_000222935.2 Aciculosporium take MAFF-241224 | reverse complement strand
AACTAATTATCTACTAAGAATGTCCTTATTTCTAGATAATAGGTACTTCTTTTTTTTTTAGTATAAAAAGGTTCTTAAGATTATTAAGCTTAATACCTATTTTATTTATATTTATAATAAAATATAGGAAAGGCATAGCACTATTAAGAATATAAAAAAAAATCATATTAAAAATTATAGGAAGCTTTAAAATGCTATTTAATGTTATGCTTTTAGCACTAAAGTTAATAGTTCTTTAGTTAAAAGAAGGCTTAATTATAAGGTCTGTTATAAGACGTATTAAGGCTTTAACTTAACCTTAGCTAGCAGTTGAAATTCTGGCTGCTTTAGTATTTAGGAGGATACTATAAAACGTTTCTATAGTATATTATAAATCTATAAGAAATACCTGCTATTATATGGTTTTATTAGTATTATGGTTATAAGGGTCTTTAATAAATAATATATGTTTAAAAGCGTTATCTTATAGGAAGTTTATGGTTAAGGTAGAAAAGCAAGGGGAATTAAGTGCTTATATAAAGAAATTCATAAACATAAGGGTTTTTTATGCTTTTTTATTACTTTATGCTTTTTCTTCTTTAAAGGCAATAAATACTACATTTTAAGTAGCTTTTTTGTATTTGTTTTTATTACTACTGTCTGGGGGTAATAACTCTTTGTCTTTACCTTTAAATGCTTATAAGAATATATAAAATTAGCATTTAGAAGGAGGGGATTTATGCCTTTAGTTATTTTACTAAGTTTCTTTTACTTTTTTTTATTTAAAGGCAGGATGGTTAGTTAACTAATATCCTTCTTTATAATAAATAAAGTATTTCTTGGATTTAGCTTTATTTTAGGGTTAGAAAGCTTGTAAATATTATTAGTTGGTAAATAAGACTAAGTTAGTGCTTAGGGTAGTGTTTTAAGGTTAATACTTGCTTTCTCTTACAATCTATTGGCTTGTAAATGATTTTAAAACAGGTTTTATTATATCTTTTATTATAAGGTAGCGGCGAATATTACTAACTATGCCTTTATAAGTATTGGTTCGGACATAGGTTATTTGGTTAAATTTAGAGCTATTTTAAACAGATATTTCTAGTTAGCGCCTAAGGATTATATCTTTCTTAAAGGGGGTGTAAAGACTATTAAATAGGTTTAAAAGCTATTAAATTATTAATTCTAAACATTTAAGTTTAGTCTTTATTAGATTTTCAGCTATAATGCAATAAAACTTTATCTCTTAAAATCATGTTTAGTAGAATTTTTAATTTGTTTTAGTCTTAAAGTTTTTCTTTATTTATTTAGTTATTATATTAAATAAAACGAGTCTTTTACTAAATTTCTTAAGGTAATACTTATAGGTATTGCCTATAAGTATTATTAATAGTATAAACGGGTATAACTTAGGTAAAATTCCTTATGCTATGTAGATATCCTTAAAGATTAGGACTTTAGGATATATAAAGTTAAAAAGTATACTAAAATACTTATTTTTCTTATTATAAACTCTAGTAAGAGAGTTTAAGGCTTTTTGGTCTATATTAGTGATTTCTTTTAATATTATTTGTTATTCTAGGGGAGAGGAAATTATTGTTTTTATTATTATTTCTTTAATAAGAGGGTTAGAAGGGTTAGGGGGAGGTGAGGTTATTATTAATATTAACGTGTTAATAGTGTTGTTTTCTGTTAAAAGCTTTCTGTTAGGAAAGAAGACAGAGTTATTTATACTAACTAAATTAGCAAGTACCTGGTTAATTAGTCTTTATAATCCTTCTTATATATTAATTCCTTAGTTTTAAATAATTTCTTAAAGTACTTATCGAACTTTAGGAGTAATCTTCTTAAAAATATTAGCAGTTTATTCTTTAAAGTCTTTTTAGTATGTAAACAAAAACCTAGTACCTTACTAGTTACTAGACTTATACTAGTTAATATAATAGGTAAATTTATTATAAAGTTTAGAAGTTATAGCTTTTTTAGGGTTAATTTATTTATTAGCTTTGGCCTATTTCTCTGTAAAGTAGTTAGAATACTTTTAGAGTTTTATAAGAAGGGATTCTTAGATGGGTTAGTTAGCTCTAGTAGTAGAAGTTAAAGCCATTTTTAGTGTTTTCTCTGTAATAAACAGCAAAGAAGATACTTTAATTATAAACTAGTAGTAAATTAATAATAAGGGGTAAATTCTATAAAGAAACTTCTTAATAATCGTGGATAAGTAGTAAAAGTTAATAATAATAGAAAAAGTTGCTTTTAAGTAGTACAAACAACGGATTCTGTGTAATTAAATAAATAAGTGCGTTATATTAGAAGTTTATCTCTTCTGTTAATTCCTAGCCAATTTGTGGTTATAATAACCACTAATTAGTAATAGTTTCATAGGGTGTGATATGCTATAGTAATAATGCAGGAGGGTAATAAAGGTCTGATTTCTATTCTTATTATAATTATCTTAAGGGGGAAAAGAGGGGGATAATGTAGAAATATAGTATTGTGGCCATAGTACTGCCCTAGGTTATATAACATAGTAATCCAGCCAATCAGGGCACGCGCATTATGCATATGACCCATAATTCCCGGTTACTATTGTGTATCCCTTCCATCCTCCAGACGAGCGATTCCAACAATATTAATAGTAACCCTATTTAATAATATAATATTTAAGAGTTTAAAGTAAGCTAGTAATAAAAAGACCTCCTTAGCTATATATTTAAGTAATATAAGAGCTATATATTTAAGTAGTATATTAATAGTAACACTATTTAATAATATAGTATTTAAGAGTTTAAAGTAAGCTTATAGTAAAAAAACCTCCCTAGTTATGTATTTATAAACATAGTTTATATAAGTATATAGTAATTTAATAATAAAACTAATAATAATTAAAAGATAAAGTGCTATTAAATATACTAAAGAGCTATTAAGTAAACCTATTATAATAGTAATTTAAAAAGCATAAAAACAAGATCTATTATATAAAATACAAATAGTATTACTTAGTAGTAGTAATATAATAGTTAAAAAGCACTAAATAATTAATAAAAATAGTTTATTATGTTTTAATATAAAGGTATATATACTAGTAAAAATATATATAAAAATTCTAATACTTACTTATAATAACCTTATAGTAGGATACTAAGGTATAAGTAAGATAATTTATAGAATAGCTAAATAGTACTACTAGCTAGAATTATTAAAAGATATAAAAAACTATATAAGCTTATACTTAAACTATTAAGTTAATAAGCCTAGGTTATACTAATCTTATAATAAGTTAGTTATACTACTAATTCCTAGTAAATCTTTTTAAGAGCTTTTTATAAACTTTATTACTAGCTTTCTCTTAATAAAATAAGCTAGTAAAAAAAAGCATAATATAATTCTTATTATTATAGATTAATTCTTAAAATACACACTATATATAGCTATATTTATAAGAATAATAAGTAATAACCTTACTATTATTTTCTTTAAATATATATTTAAGGATTATAGTATATTAAAAGGGATTATCTTAAATAAAAGGATAATATTTATTCGTAGTTTTTAAAAAACCTTTTGCTATTTATTAGTAATTAAGTAACTACTTAGTACTACTTTTTATTTATAAATAAATAAATAAATAAAAAAGGTTAACTAAGTCTTAGAGTATTACCTTAAAGTATTTAGGGTATAAGAGTAAATAAACTAAGAAGATTACTTATATTTAGCTTAATATACTTATAATACTAGTAAGTACTTAGCTTATAGCTACTTTTTAGTAGAGTTATTATAAGGTTATTAGCTAAGGGGCCTAAACTATATTATAAAGGTACTAGATATTATAAACATATAAGCAGATATAAGAATATAAGAATTATAATAATAATAATAGGCAACTAAGCAGCTACTTTATATAACTTAAGAATAGTATATAAAATACTATAATAAGAAAAGAGAATTAATAAGTTTTTTACTAGGTAATTATATACTTTTATTAACTAAGAATATTAACCTTTAATAACTAAGTAAAAAGCTTATAGTAAAGTACTTAAAACCCTTTAAGGTTTTAGAGAAAGTAGGCGTATATAAACTAGCCTACTATTTAGAGCTTTTAGATAATATATACTTATATAATATATTTAATATTATAAGTTTAAAACTATATAAAGGTCTAAATGCTAATAAGGCTATAGTAATATTATAGCTACTTATTTATAACTAGGAATTATATAAGGTTAAGTAAATTATAATATATAAGTATTAAGGTAAGTAGTATAAATACTTAATAAAGTAAAAAGGCTATAATAAATTAAAGAATTCCTAGGTACTAAAAAGGAACTTTAATATAAAAGATATTATAATAAATTATAAAAGGAGAATAGTAGTAAAATAGCAGAGTATACACATAACACATTACAAGAGATATTAGCAATACTTAAAGCGTAATATGCATACGTTTAGCAAAGTTATAATAAATAATAACATAAGAGTTATATATTTAAAAAAGGGGTTTACTAGGTTATAGTAAGGGAGTTATAAGAGAGTAAAAACTAAGGCCTAGGACTACTATAGTAATTAAGGGTAATTATAAATAAGAGAAGGCGCTCTGTTAGGAGAGTTATAAAATAATAGTATATAGGTATAAAGACCTACTAAGACAAGCCGCGCCTTAGCTATATATATATATATATGGGGACAGGCCTTATAAAGAAATAAAAAGGCTAGTAAATATAATATTTACATTACTAACCCTACCTACAGCTATTTAGCTTTAAGTATGCTTAACTACAGCCTTTACTCTACTAGTAGACCTCCAACCGTGACAATAACCTTATAACTCTAACTAATAAAGTAATAATCCTATTATAAAAAGAACATAGAAGACCTTAGAAATACCCTTAAGTAAAGGCTTTTCTTATTAAGAAAGAAAAGGCTAACTTTTAGCTTATAATTAACCTTTATATATAAAGAAAGATTAATATGCCTAGAAAACCTTTTAAACTTTCTAATAAAGCTAAGATTAATACTTTACTAGCTAGAAGTGTGTTTAAATTCGTTAAATTCGACCTGCAAAGGTATGAAGGCAAAAGACTCTTTAGCTCGCGGATGGTGAGAGAAATTAAGGGCAAGGCAACTAACTCCCCATACGAAAAATCATAGAAAACGCCTCTCTTTATGTTTTTATTGACGGTTCTTTCACAAATAATAAAGACCTCAGCTCTTAACTAGGCTATGTAATCATCCTAGGCAACAAAAGTAAGGATAATAATGCCTTTAAATTCACCCTTAAAGGAAATATTAAAACTTATAGCTTTACTAAGTTTAAGAAATTTATAAGGAGTGCCTTAGCTTCTGAGCAATATAAAATGGTTTAAGGTGTTAATATTGCCTATATAATAAACACTACCCTAAATATTATTACTAAATAATTAAATAATCTAAAAATCTTAATAATAATATATACTAACTCTTTCTTACTATATAAATATATTATTAAGCTAGGTATAATAAAGGAAAAGAGGCTAATAATTAATATTATAGCTTTAAGGTAATTATATAAAAGAAGAAAAGTAGCTAAGATAAGATAGATTAATAGTAATAATAATTCTACAGATATAATAATAAAAGCCTTACTAAATAAAGCTTTCAAAACCTTTAGAATAGAAAATAAAGTCTAAATCTGTGTAAAAGGATAGGTTAAAAGACCTATTATAAGAGTTACTATAAGAGCTGCAGCCATAGCTGCTAAAAAATAAGAAAGGTGTAATTCCTTACTAAATTTAATAATAAATTAAGTGCCTAGTAAAGAGTTTAAATTTAATAAATTTAAATGCAATTATAAGCGCTTAATTTAGTAGGTTTAAACGCAGGAATTATACTCTTTAGCCCTATAATTATTTAAACTAAACTAATAAAAGTTATTTATTTAGAGAATATTTCTGTTTTATTATCGGTTTATTAATATCTGCTTATTAGGGCGTTTTATGTATTTTTAAAGCGATTCCTCTTCTTTAATAAAGAGAGAATTTATAAGTATTAGAATTACTTATATAAAGAATAGAAGGAATACGCTGTATTAACTAGGAATTATAGGTTATATACAGAATATATATACTTAAATTAGCTGGATTATAGGTCATATAACCTAGGACTATACCATAGCTATAACACCACACTTTTATATTATAGCCTGCTTCTTTCCCTTAAAATAGACATTATAGATTATTAGACTTTGTTACCCCCCCCCCTTTATAATTATGCTGCAGCATAGTCGTAACCTGTGCGTTACTAACAATACTAAAAGTAGACTTAATAAATACTTTATAGGCTATAAAAAGATACTTAAAGTATAATTCCCTTTACCTAATAAACTATTTATTTAGTAAGAAAATACTATTAATTTCTAGAAATATAATATGTTTAGCCTTAATTTAAGCAAAATTATTGCTTTAGGCCTTATATATTATAAATCAAAGCTTACTTAAATAAATAGTTAGTAATAGAAACCTTAAGTTTATTTTTAATATTTAATAAGTAATATTTACTAAGCTAGAAGTTAAGTTTCTTATAGTAATAGCTTATTACTTATAAATAAATAAGGTAGCTAAATAAAATAATTAAATAATAATTATAGCTATTTGCTATTATATTATAATAAACCTAATAATTTTATAGGTATTAATTCTTTTAGCTTTATAGTATTATCTTAATAATATAATAGCTATAGCTATTAACTAATTACCTAATAAGTTACTTTATAGTCTTAAACTATTAAATCTTGTTAATCTTTTACTAAACTAGGCTATTACTAATTTATAACTAGTAATAAAGAATCTAGAAGCACTTTATAAGCTTTATTAAAAAGAGGCTTAACTTATAATAACTATTATTATTATACTAGCTAAGATTAGATATAATTCTTAATATAAGCTAGTAAATATTAATATTAAAAATATAGTTTACTTATAACTTTATAAAGAATACTAACTCCTTAAAAAGCTAAAGAAAAAATAATTACTCTAAAGGGTAAGATTATATAAAGTTCTTAAAAAGGTAAATCTACTTCCCTACTAATTAAAATTCCCTTTAAATTTAAGGGTATACCTAGTAATATTAATTATTTATATATAAAAACCTTACTAAGAGAGAGATTCCTTTAATTGAAAAGAAGTACCTTTACTACCTATTAATTCAAAAGGGATTAATAAGGCAAATTATTAAGAGATTAAGCATATAATTTCTTATAAAGTAAAGATATACTACATAAAGGAATAAAACCCTTAAGTAGCCTACCTAGTAAGATAAAAAGGTTATATAGCTAAAAATAACTAGTTGTTATGGTCTTGCTAGAATGTAACTACAAAGCTAGTAACTTAAATAAGAATATTATTTATAAAGAGAAAGAGAAGAAAAAGATCTATTTACTTCTAGTAACCCTACCTTTATAGTTATATATATAACTAGGGCCTAAGCCGCTTATATATTACTTATATAAAGCCATCCGCTCTCTAGCTATATAAATCCAAGCTTTAAGCTTAAATCTATTATATAGCCCCCTTTTTGCCGTCTAAGGCGTTATAGTTAGCAATTAAGTTGCCTCTTATGTAGGCCTATTATTATAGTATATATCGCTTTATTATGCCTTATAACGCTCTAATACTACTATATCTAAAAAACTTTCTAAAGGTTCTTATATTAGCTAAATATATTCTGCCTACTTTACTAATATATTTTATTAGTTACTCTAACCCTAGGTATTTCTTACTATTATTATTTCTTAATCTTATATTCTACTAAATCTAGATTATTCTTATAAAGCAGGAGTATTAAGCCTAGTTTAAAATTAGCTAAGTATTATAATAAGAGTAGATTAATAGCTGCCCTCTTAATAAGGTTTATATAAAAAACCAGGTATATTCCTTATAAGATATCTAAATAAATAATAAGTAGAGTTAGCATCTTTAAGACCTTATATTTTACTTTTACCTAGTTAAGTTTTTAACTAGGATGGTTTATCTTTATATAATAAAGATTTAACTATATAAAATCCCTTATTTAGTAATATTTTACTAGATATTAGGAAATATTTACTATATCCTACTAATATTATTATATAAAATTAATTATAGCTTATACTATTACTATTTCCTTTTAGATATATTTTAGGAATAATACAGCTCTTCCCTTAGGTAAGGTTAGGCTTTTAATCTTATTTAGTACGCACTAAACTAATTTAATATTAAAGCCCTTTAGTACCTGGTTTATACTTATACTAGTTACTATAAAGATCTAGTTATTAAGTGCTATTTAATAAGCCAGTAAATAATTAGCCTAATTATACTATAAAAAGGCAATAACTACCTATAAAACCGCTTATACCTTTTAGTTTACTTATTTTATACTACTATTTATTTAAGAATAATAAGATATAAATAATAGTTATTTAATACCTACCTGCTTATAAAGTATAGTCTAAAAATAACTAAGCTAGTCTAAACTATAGTTAGAAATAATCTAATAAGGGAATTTATAGAAACGCTATTAATAATGTTTAAACCGTTCTATACATACTTTAGCTACTATACTTATTATTATCTTTAGTTATATATACTTTAAGAGATAGTTTATAATAACTATTAGAAAGTATAGTAATATCTTATTATATACTAGAAATTTTATTATAAAATCTACTAGATTTATAACTAGTAATAGTCTATAGCTAGTATAGGCTTTAATAAACCCTAATAAAGTTATTAGCTCTTATACCTACTGTTGGTAGCGCTCAGGTTACAAGTATGCTGCAGCACAAATGTAGGGGGGGGGGGGTTTAATATTTAATTCATCTATGTCTCTAAAAGAGAGGAAGAAGCAGGCTACAATGCGAAGGTATAGTGTTATAGCCACAGTACGGCCCCAGGTTATATAACCTGTGATCTAGCTAATCAGGGTGCGTGCATTCTGTATATAACCCATAATTCCTGGTTAATACGGCGTATCCCTTCCATTATCCATACAAGCGATTCCAACACTTGCAAATTCTCTCTCTGTTAAAGAAGAAGAGAAATCGCTCTAAAAAATGCATAAAACGCCCTAAATAATCAGATATTAACAAACAAATAATAAAGCGAAAAACATCCTTTAAATAAATAACTTTTGTTGGTCTAGGCCGAATGGTTATAGAGGCAAAGAGTGTTGGTAGGGGGGGGGGGGGCTAAAGAGTGTAATTCCCGCGTTCAATCCTACCAAATTAGGCGCTTATAATCGCGTTTGAATTCATTGAATTTGAGCTCTTTATTGGGCGCTTAATTTGTCATTAGATTTAGTAAGGAATTAGGACTTTTTCATTCTTTAGCGGCTCTGGCAGCGGCTCTTACGGCAATTCTTGCAACAGGTCTTTTAACCCATCCTTCCACACGGATTTAGGCTTTATTCTTTGTTACAAAGGTCTTAAGAGCTTTATTTAGTAAAGCTTTTATTATCGCATCCGCAGGATTATTATTGCTATTAATCTAGCATATCTTAGCCACTTCCCTCCTCTTATATAACTGCTATAAAGCCATAATATTAATCATTAGCCTCTTTTCCTTTATTGTCCCTAGCTTAACAATGCATTTATATAGCGAGAAAGAGTTAGTGCATATTATTATTAGAATTTTCAGCTTATTTAATCGGTTAGTAATGATATTCAGAGTAGTGCTTATTGCGTAGGTAATATTAATACCTTAAACCATCCTATATAGCTCGGAAGCTAATGCACTTCTTATAACTCTTTTCGATTTTATTAAGCTGTATGTTACGATATTTCCTCTAAGGGTGAATTTAGAGGTATTGTTATCCTTCCTTTTATTGCTTAGGATAATTACATAGCCTAGTTAAGAGCTAAGGTCTTTATTATTTGTAAAAGAACCGTTAATAAAGACATAAAAAGCAGCGTTTTCTAGCAAGAGAGATATATATTAAAGTCCACGGTCTTGATTGTTGATTTGCTATTGAAGTCTTTTATTAAGCCTTAAAACATTGTTGGATCCTAGATGTTAGACTTAGGCAGCAACAGAAAGATTGTAAGATACTTTAGGTTAACATATCAGAGCAATGTACGCTCCTTGTGCTTGCTATTCAATATATTTCACTTAGTCGGTCGGGTTATTAACTTATAATAGCTTCCTTCCTTATTCCTTTTGTTATAAAAAGAAGGTGTTATCATTAACTTCACTTAAAATGCAACCATTAAACATTAATAGTGTTAAAATCGTCAACCTCTCTTTTAGCTTTGCAAGGAATTCAGCGTTTTTTAACTCAACCTCTTTGCGATTGAAAAACTTAGCATTGCTAAGTCCTAAGGTATTATTAGTCTGCATTCTAATAATTCTAAAATACAAGCTTTTACTAGAAGAAATAAGAAAATAAGGGTCATATATAGAGGTTATTATCTATAGTCTCTGATAATAATGATTGAAATACGTCGACTACTAATATATGCCAGCCTCTGCTATTCCGTATAGCGGCTTAATTATAACCATAATAACGTCTGGCGGGTAAAGGTGTGCAATTTGTGCTAGAAGCTTTACAAGAATTATGCAATTAAGCTTCGTTTATAACTGCATATATGCTTAGGTAATATCCCTTAGCTAAACCATAATGCCTTCCTTTTTTAATAAGGGAGCAAGGGCAACGATAAGCCTTTAACTAGCTCTCTGAATTATTAGGGACTACGTAAGAATAACCTCTTTCCCACGGTCGCTATAGCCTTAGATAACATATCGTGACTTTTTATATAGGGAGTTAGTTGCCTTGCCTTTAACTTCTCTTACTATCTGCAAGCTAAAGAGTCTTTTGCCTCCATGCCTTTACAGGTTAAATTTCACAAATTCGAACACATTCCTTACTAGCAAAGCATTAATCTCTGCTTTATTAGAGAGTTTAAAAGGTTCTCTGGGTGTATTAATTTTTCCTTGTGCGCAGAGGTTAATTATAAGTTTAAAATCGGCCTTTTCTTTCTTAGTAAGAAAAGCCTCTGCTTAAGGGTGTTTCCGGGGTCTTCTACGTCCTCTTTATAGTAGAGTTATTAGGTTATTAGGGGGGTTTTTGTGATTTTTATTACCTTAAACCGGGTCTTCCTTGTAAACCGGGTCTTTCTTATAAGAAGATTCCACCTTTAGCAAGGTTATATACGGTTTAATAACTGTAGACTAAAACTTTATAGGGCTATAAGGCATCTTAATAATGTAAGTCTCTCCTTCTATTAAGAGAAGCTTATAGGGGCCAGTCTATCTGCCTTTTTTGCAATAAACTTATACATCGGAATTTAAAGGAAGAGTGTGTATAGGCAGGGTTATTAGGCTGTTGTGGGTATTAAGAGCATTGTAGACTTAGCGTCTTATAAGACTATGTCTTGCTTTATTTATTACTTTTTAAAGTATCTTAGCTCTTTAGGCAACTATAAAGCTCGGGGGGGAATCATTTATTATCCTTAGATAGGTTCTAAAGACTAGAAGGGTGGGAATAAGACTATTTAGACTGGCAGAGTTATTAACTGCTTTAATAGCTATTTAAAGTATCTGCTCTTTTAAGAGAAGACCGTTAGCTTTAGTCTTAATAATATTATATGCTCTGTAAAGAGGGGCATAATATCGCTTAAGTTTTCTAATGCTATTGTGAGCCTTAACGGAGACTTTGTTAATATTAATTAACAATAGTCGAGCTAAATGCCTAAATTTACTAAAAGCAAAGTTTCTTCCGGCATCGTGGACTATTCATTCTAGGGGTCTAAGATATGTGTTAATCTAGCACTCTTTAAGGGCATTCCAGATATCTTAAGCTTTCTGTTATTAAGGTGCAAGAAAGCGGGCAGCTTAAAATGATGTTGCCGAATCTATAACGTATAGGACTGGCTTCTTGTCAATTTGCATAATATTAACGAGGACCTTGTAGTTAAATTTAATATTGTCTTTAAGAGTGAATTTAAATCTACTTAGAGCTTTCGCGTTCATCTGGTATTAATGGTAAGCATGCGTGATTTTCCCTATGTTAGCCTTATTAAATTCTTCCCCAGCCCTGGCGAGAAGGTTATTCAATTGGTTAATTAACGGATAACTAAATTAGCAATGAAGTTGACGGATTTTGGCTTTAGAAAGCATAAAGATGGCAGGTTCTTAAGAACTGGCTGTCTACTAAGGATATCCCTATTTCCTAATAATAGGTACCTTTTTGTCTTCTTAGATTAGAAGATTCTTAAGATTGTTAAGTTTAATACTTATTTTATCTATATCTGTAATAGAATATAAAAACAGTGTAGCACTATTAAGCACATAAAAAGGTATTATGCCAAAAATCGTTAGAAGCTTTAAAATACCAGTTGAAGTCGCAGTACCGGCTCCAAAGGTAATAGTCCTTTAGTTAGAGGAATATTTAATTGTAAGGTTCTTTATAATTTTCATTAGAGCGTTAACTTAGCCTTAGCCAGTAGTTGAAATTCCTAATGCTCCTGTATCTAAGAGTATACTATAAAATGTATCTGCTGTATATCTCGTATCCATAAGATATACGTGTTATTAAGGTTGTTTATTAGTATTATGGTCATAGGGGTCTTTAAGAAATAAGGCATGTTTGAAAGCATTATCCTACAAGAAGTTTACAGTTAATTAGGAAAAGAGTAGGGGATTCGGTGCTTACGTAAAGAATGCTGTGAAGGAGAGAGTATCACAAGCCTCTTTATCGTCTAGTTCCTCTTTTTTATTAGTAGTGAGAAAAGTAGTGTTCTAAGCGGCTTTTTTATATTTATCCTTACTACTATCATTAGTAGCAGTAAGTTAGGCCATTTTGCCTTCGTAGGCCTGTAGGAATGCATGGTATTGGCGTTTAGAGGGTGGTTTTTAGTGTTTTCTGTTATTCTACTAAGTTGCTTTTGCTTTCTTCTGCTTAGAGGCAGGATGGTTAGTTAACTAGCATCCTTTTTTATAGCAGATAAAGCATTTCTTTAAGCTTGCTCTAGCTTAAGGTTTTTCATAATATATAGCTTGTAAATAGCGTTGGTCTGTGAACATTGCTATATTGGTGTTTTAGTCTGTGGACCGGGCAATAAGGGCAGTCGAATTATTGTCAGTAGTTGTTAGTAACTAACTTATAGAGGTTAGTGGTATATCTATTACTAAGAGGCAATTTCGAAGATTACCAACAAATCCTTTAAAGGTTGGCACATTTCTAAATTTAGTATTGTAGAAATCGTTATTATTTTCTATTACTCGTCGTACTTAATAAAGAAGAATTATATCTTATTTAAGAGGGTTATAAAGGCTATTAAATATCTTCGTAAGTCGGTTAAGAAGAATTTCCAAGCATTCTGACTTATTTTTTATTAGATGTTCTATAATAATGTGGCGAAGGCGTAGATCGGCAAATTGTGTTTTGTAGAAGCTCTTATTCTTAGGTATTTTGAAGTGATTTCTGATGTTCTAAGTCATCTCCTTAAATGGGATTGTCTTTGCTCTAAAGTATTTAAGGAAGTATATATAGGCTTTACCTCGAAGCATAATAGGGAAGGCTTTTGGGTAAAGTGAGGGGGAAACTCCTGCTTAAGAATATTTCTCTTTAAAATATAGTAACTTCTTGTTAATAAAGTCGTACACTTCTCTAGAATATTATTCTTCTTTTTAGTAAAGTCTCTTAAGAGTATTAAGGGCTTTTTAATCGCTATCAGAAAGTGTTCCAGTCAGGGTTTGTGGTTCTAGGGGAGGGTCTTCAGTTAAATGAAAATCTTTATTATTAGAGTTCTTATCATTGGAAAGTTTAAGTCATTAAATCTCTTCTCCTTTCCTAGTTGCTTTTTCTGGCAAAGGTTTGTATTCCGTATTAGGGTTAATGTTTAAGATATTAACAAGATCTTTAGAGACATTTAATCTCAATCCTCTGGCTGTTTTAACACCATTGTTATTAAGGTAATTACAAAGGGTATACTTAAGGTTATTATTAATTTTATTAAAAGTATCCTTTGTCTAATTTTCATAATCTCGCTAGAAGTTAATAAGGAGATTGCACCCTTTTCCTTTATTAAGAATGTAGTAGTTAATTGTATATATAATACGGTTATTAATCTGTTGTTTAGTAGCTGTATTAACATTAATATTATTAACTAACTTAGTCTAATTAAAGGATAGAATTAGATAGTGCTTATAAAGTTTTTAGGGTAGGGTGCTCTTTAGAAGTTCTCTTCTATAGACATCCTTTTAGAGTTATTCATTAAAATCATTTATTTTTCCTTAGCTTAAAGACATTTTAGTGTTTTAGGCTTTATGTTTAGTACTAATTAAAGCGGTTAGCGTTGGTTCTCTGTAAATAATGGTAAAGATCTGGTTTTAATTATAAATAAGTAACAGTTAATAATAAGGGAGAAGATCCACAAGAGTTAAGTCTTCTTATAATTGTAGATAATTTAATAGTTAATAATTTAAAGAAATAATCCTTCGGTTAGCATAATGTTAGAATTTCTTATAGTTACATAAGTAAAAGCGTTTGGACGAGTCTCTTCTGGGTATAACCTAACAAATCTGTGGTTATTAGTAACCACTAATCAGTGTTAGTAGCGCTTAGGTTATAAGTATACTACAGCATAAATGTAGGGGGGGGGGGTTTAATATTTAATTCATCTATGTCTCTAAAAGAGGGGAAGAAGCAGGCTATAATACGGAGGTATGGTGTTGTGGCCACGGTACGGCCCCAGGTCACATGACCTGTAATCCAGCCAATCAGGGTGCGTGCATTCTGTGTGCAACCCACAATTCCTGGTTAATGCGGCGTATCCCTTCCATCATCCATACGAGCGATTCCGACACCTACTAAAGTAATAGTAGTTCTATATATATTATACTATATCCTTTAATATTCTATCCTAATAATAATCCTTATATAGCACTTAAAAAGTAGTGTTTTACCCTAGGTAGCCTAATATAGGCAAGTTATAAACCTGCTATATAAGTAAGGTAGTAAAAGGCTTATAATAAGGTACTTAAAGCTGTTCTTAAAATTATAGTACTCCTTATATATTTAAAGTATAGTCTGCTATTTATAACTAGGTTTCTACAATTATAGGAAACTTTTACTTTACTATTAGTACTACTTTTAGTTAGATTTAGTATAAACTGTTCTTAATAACCCCTTAGTTCTATAGATTTTAAAGCTATTTATTCTAAAATAAATTAAAGCCTAGTAAGAGAGAACTAAAAACCTTTAAATTAAAGCTTATTATTATATCTAAATTATCTAGGTTATTCTTATTCTAATTACTACCTTTCTTTAGTTTGCCTAAATTAAAACCTATTATTATCTCTAAATTATCTAGGTTATTCTTATTTTAGTTATTACCCTCCTTTAGTTTACCTATTATTTATACCCTAACCAGGTTTATAGTATTAGCTCCTAACTCTTAGACTATCTTTAATATCTCTTAAATTAAGCAAAATATATAACCTACTAGCTATTCTCCTTTTCTTTAATTTTAGTTTTATTAGGATAAAGTATTTAGCTAACCTACTTATATACCTAAGTAATAGTATAAGTAATAGTTAAAAAGGGATAATATTTCTGCTTATCTTACTTATCTTTTAAATATCTACTAAGGAGCTATAAAATACTTTAGGTTTTTATAATTTATAAGAATTATAAATAGCTAGGCTATGCTCTTTAGCTTAGCTAACTATACCTTTAAGCAGGAAATAATACTAAAGAGCTTTTTATTATAAATTATATAATTTTATTATATAGCTATTAGCTATGCTAAGTAGTATATTACTAGCCTTTATACTCCCTTTAAATTATATTAGAAAAGGTATTTACCTATAGCCTTATTAAAGGAATTAGCCTTTACTTATATTTTTAAGTTAAGATCTTATTATATAAATGTTAGTAACGCTCAGGTTACAGGTATGCTGCAGCACAAATGTAAGGGGGGGGGGTTTAATAATTAATTTATTTATATCTCTAAAAGAGGGGAAGAAGCAGGCTATAATGCAGAGGTATAGTGTTATGGCTACAGTACAGCCCTATGTCACATAACCTATAATCCAGCTAATTAGGGTACGCGCATTCTGTGTATAACCTACAATTCCTAGTTAATGCAGTGTATCCCTTTTATTATCTATATAAGCAATTCCAACACTTACAAATTCTCTCTTTATTAAAGAAGAAGAGGAATTGCTTTAAAAATGCATAAAACGTCCTAATAATCAGATATTAACAAATAAGTAATAAAGCGAAAAACATCCTTTAAATGAATAACTTTTATTAGTTTAGACCAAATGGTTATGAAGGTAAAGAGTGTTATAGGGAGGGGGGGCTAAAGGGTGTAATTCCTGTGTTTAATCCTACCAAATTAGGCGCTTATAATTGCGTTCGAATTTATCAAATTTGAACTCTTTACCGGGTGCTTAATTTGTTATTAAATTTAGTAGGGAATTAGGACTTTTCTAATCTTCAGCGGCTCTAGCGGCGGCTCCCGCGGCAATTCTTATAATAGGTCTTTTAACCCATCCTTCTATATGAATTTAGACTTTATTTCTTATTATAAAGGTCTTAAGAGCTTTGTTTAGTAAAGCTTTTATTATTATATCCGTAGGATTATTATTGCTATTAATCCATTATATCTCGGCCACTTCCCTCCTCTTATATAACGACCTTAAAGCTATAATATTAATTATTAGCCTCTTTTCCTTTATTATCCCTAGCTTTATAATATATTTATATAGCAAGAAAGAGTTAGTGCATATTATTATTAAAACCTTTAGCTTGTTTAATTAGTTAGTAATAATATTTAGAGTAGTGCTTATTATATAGGTAATGTTAACACCTTAAACTATCCCATATAGCTTAGAAGCTAAGGCACTCCTTGTGACTTTCTTAGATTTAGTTAAGCTATATATTATAATATTTCCTCTAAGGGTGAATTTAGAGGTATCTTCATCCTTCCTTTTATTACCTAGGATGATTACATAGCCTAGTTAAGAGCTAAGGTCTTTATTATTTATAAACAAACCGTTAATAAAGATATAAAGAGTGGCGTTTTCTAGTAAGAGAGGTATGTATTAAAGTCCGCGGTCTTAATTATTAATGTTGGTAGCGCTCAGGTTACAAGTATGCTGCAGCACAAATGTAAGGGGGGGGGTTTAATATTTAATTCATCTATGTCTTTTAAAAGAGGGGAAGAAGCAGGCTATAATGCGGAGGTGTGGTGTTGTGGCCACGGTACGGCCCCAGGTTACATGACCTGTAATCCAGCCAATCAGGGTGCGTGCATTCTGTATGTAACCTATAATTCCTAGTTAATGCAGCATATCCCTTCTATTATCCATATAAGCGATTCTAATACTTATAAATTCTCTCTCTGTTAAAGAAGAAGAGGAATCGCTTTAAAAAATGCATAAAACGCCCTAAATAATCAGATATTAATAAACAAGTAATAAAGCAAAAAACATCCTTTAAATGAATGACTTTTGTTAGTCTAGGCCGAATGGTTGTGGAGGCAAAGAGTGTTGTGGGGGGGGGGGGCTAAAGAGTGTAATTCCCGCGTTTAATCCTACTAAATTGGGCGCTTATAATCGCGTTTGAATTTATTAAATTTAAGCTCTTTATTAGGCGCTTAATTTGTCGTTAGATTTAGTAAGGAATTAGGACTTTTTCATTCTTTAGCGGCTCCGGCAGCGGCTCTTGCAGCAATTCTTGCGACAGGTCTTTTAACCCATCCTTCTATACAGATTTAGGCTTTATTCTTCGTTATAAAGGTCTTAAGAGCTTTATTTAGTAAAGCTTTTGTTATTGCATCCACAGGATTATTATTGCTATTAATCCAGCATATCTTAGCCACTTCCCTCCTCTTATATAACTGCTGTAAAGCCATAATATTAATTATTAGCCTCTTTTCCTTTATCGTCCCTAGCTTAATAATATATTTATATAGCGAGAAAGAGTTAGTGCATATTATTATCAGAATTTTCGGCTTATTTAATCGGTTAGTAATGATATTTAGAGTAGTGCTTATTACATAGGTAATGTTAATACCTTAAACCATTCTATATAGCTTGGAAGCTAATGCACTTCTTATAACTCTTTTTGATTTTGTTAAGCTGTATATTATGATATTTCCTCTAAGGGTGAATTCAGAGGTATTGTTATCCTTCCTTTCATTGCCTAGGATGATCATATAGCCTAGTTAAGAGCTAAGGTCTTTATTGTTTGCAAAAGAACTGTTAATAAAGACATAAAGAGCAGCGTTTTCTAGCAAGAGAGATATATATTAAAGTCCACGGTCTTAATTGTTAATTTGCTATTAAAGTCTTTTATTAAGCCTTAAAACATTATTAAATCCTGGATGTTAGACTTAGGCGGCAACGGAAAGATTATAAGATGCTTTAGGTTAATATATTAAAGCAATGTACGCTCCTTATGCTCGCTGTTTGACATATTTCGCTTGGTCGGTTGGGTTATTAACTTGTAATAGCTTCCTTCCTTATTCCTTTTATTATAAAAAGAAGGTATTATTATTAACTTCGCTTAAAATACAACTGTTAAACATTAATGGTATTAAAATTGTTAACCTCTCTTTTAGCTTTGCAAGGAATTTAGCGTTTTTTAACTTAATCTCTTTGCAATTAAAAAACTTAGCATTGCTAAGTCCTAAGGTATTATTAGTCTGCATTCTAATGATTCTAAAACACAAGCTTTTACTAGAAGAAATAATAAAATAAGGGTTATATGTAGAGGTTATTATCTGTAGTCTCTAATAATAATAATTAAAATACGTCGACCACTAATGTGTGCCAGCCTTTGCTATTCCGTATAGCGGCTTAATTATAACTATAATAACGTCTAGCGGGTAAAGGTGTGTAATTTGTGCTGGAAGCTTTACAAGAATTATGCGATTAAGCTTCGTCTATAACTGCACATATGCTTGGATAATATCCCTTAGCTAAACCGTAATGCCTTTCTTTTTTAATAAGGGAGCAAGGGTAATAATAAGCCTTTAACTAGCTCTCTGAATTATTGGGGACTGCGTGAGAATAACCTCTTTCCTACGGTCGCTATGGCCTTGGATGACATATCATGACTTTTTATATAAGGAGTTAGTTGCCTTGCCTTTAACTTCTCTTACTATTTACAAGCTAAAGAGTCTTTTGCCTCTATGCCTTTATAGGTTAAATTTTATAAATTTAAACACATTCCTTACTAGTAAAGCATTAATCTCTGCTTTGTTAGAGAGTTTAAAAGGTTCTCCGGGTGTATTGATTTTTCCTTGCGCGTAGAGGTTAATTGTAAGTTAAAAATCGGCCTTTTCTTTCTTAGTAAGAAAAGCCTCTGCTTAAGGGTGTTTCCGGGGTCTTCTACGTCCTCTTTATAGTAGAGTTATTAGGTTATTAAGGGGTTTTTTATAATTTTCGTTACCTTAAACTAGGTCTTCCTTATAAACCGGGTCTTCCTTATAAGAAGATTCTACCTCTAGTAAGGTTATATATGGTTTGATGACTATAGACCGAAACTTCATAGGGCTATAAGGCATCTTAATAATGTAAGTCTCTCTTTCTATTAAGAGAAGCTTATAGGGGCTAGTTTATCTGCCTTTTTTGCAATAAACTTATACATTAGAATTCAAAGGAAGAGTGTATATAGGTAGGGTTATTAGGCCGTTGTGGGTATTAAGAGCATTGTGGACTTGGCGTCTTGTAAGACTATGTCTTGCTTTATCTGTTGCTTTTTAAAGTATCTTAGCTCTTTAGGCAACCGTAAAGCTTAGGGGGGAATCATTTGTTATCCTTAGATAGGTTCTAAAGACTAAAAGGGTAGGAATAAGACTATTTAGACCAGCAGAGTTATTAACTGCTTTAACAGCCATTTAAAGTATTTGCTCTTTCAAGAGAAGACCGTCAGCTTTGGTCTTAATAATATTATATGCTTTATAAAGAGGGGCATGATATTGCTTAAGTTTTCCAATACTATTATGAGCCTTAACGGGGACTTTATTAATATTAATTGATAATAGTTAAGCTAAATACCTAAATTCGCTAGAAGCAAAGTTTCTTCTGGCATTATAGACTATCCAGTCTGGGGGTCTAAGATATATGTCAATCCAGCACTCTTTAAGGGCATTCTAGATATCTTAAGCTTTCTGTTATTAAGGTGCAAGAAAGCAGGCAGCTTAAAATGATGTTACTAAATTTATAACGTGTAGGACCGGCTTCTTATTAATTTACATGATATTAACGAGGACCTTGTAGTTAAATTTAATATTGTCTTTAAGAGTGAATTTAAATCTACTCAGAGCTTTTGCGTTTATCTGGCATTAATGGCAAGCATGCGTGATTTTCCCTATGTTAGCCTTATTGAATTCTTCACCAGCCCTGGCGAGAAGGTTATTTAATCAGTTGATTAATAGATAACCAAATCGGCGATAAAGTTGACGGATTTCGGCTTTAAAAAGCATAAAAATGGCAGGTTCTTAAGAACTGGCTGTCCACTAAGGATATCCTTATTTCCTGATAATAGGTACCTTTTTATCTCCTTAGATTAAAAGATTCTTAAGATTGTTAAGTTTAACACCTATTCTATCTATGTCTGTAATAGAATATAAAAACAGTGTAGCACTATTAAGCATATAAAAAGGTATTATGCTAAAAATCATTAGAAGCTTCAAAATACCAGTTAAAGTTGCAGTACCAGCTCCAAAGGTGATAGTCCTTTGGTTAGAGGAATGCTTAATTATAAGGTTCTTTATAATTTTCATCAGAGCGTTAACTTAGCCTTAGCTAGCAGTTGAAATTCCTAATGCTCCTGTATCCAGGAGTATACTATAAAATGTATCCGCTATATATCTTGTATTTATAAGATACATGTATTATTAAGGTTGTTTATTGGTATTATGGTCATAGGGGTCTTTAAGAAATAAGGCATGTTTAAAAGTATTATCCTATAAGAAGTTCACGGTTAATTGGGAAAAGAGTAGGGGATTCAGTGCTTACGTAAAGAATGCTGTGAATAAGAGAGTATTACAAGCCTCTTTGTTATCTGGTTTCTCTTTTTTATTAGTAGTAAGGAAAGCGGCGTTCTAAGCGGCTTTTTCGTGTTTGTCCTTATTACTATCATTAGTAGCAGTAAGTTAGGCTATTTTGCCTTTGTAGGCCTATAGGAATACATGGTATTGGCGTTTAGAGGGTGGTTTTTAGTGTTTTTTGTTATTTTACTAAGTTACTTTTGCTTTCTTCTGCTTAGAGGCAGGATGGTTAGTTAACTAGCATTCTTCTTTATGGCAGATAAAGCATTTCTTTAAGCTTGCTCTAGCTCGAGGTTTTTCATGATATATAGCTTGTAAATAGCGTCGGTCTGTGAATATTACTATATTAGTGTTTTAGTCTGTGGACCAGGCAATAAGGGCAGTTGAATTGTTGTTAGTAGTTGTTAGTAACTGATTTATAGAGGTTAGTGGTATGTCTATTACTAAGAGGCAATTTTGAAGATTACTAATAAATCCTTTAAAGGTTGGCATATTCCTAAATTTAGTATTATAGAAATCGTTGTTATTTTCTATTACTTGTCGTACTTAATAAAGAAGAATTGTATTTTATTTAAGAGGGTTATAAAGGCTATTAAATATCTTTGTAAGTTGGTTAAGAAGAATTTCTAAGTATTCTGACTTATTCTTTATTAGATGTTTTATAATGATGTAGCGAAGGCGTAGATCGGTAAATTGTGTTTTATAGAAGCTCTTATTCTTAGGTGTTTTAAAGTGATTTCTAATGTTCTAAGTCATTTCCTTAAATGGGATTGTTTTTGCTCTAAAGTATTTAAGGAAGTATGTATAGGCTTTACCTTAAAGTATAATAGGGAAGGCTTTTAGGTAAAGTAAGGGGGAAACTCCTGCTTAAGAATATTTCTCTTTAAAATATAGTAACTTTTTGTTAATAAAGTTATATATTTCTCTAGAATATTGTTTTTCTTTCTAGTAAAGTCTCTTAAGAGTATTAAGGGCTTTTTAATTACTATTAGAAAGTGTTCTGGTCAGGGTTTGTAGTTCTGGGGGAGGGTCTTTAGTTAAATAAAAATCTTTATTATTAGAGTTCTTATTATTAGAAAGTTTAAGTTGTTAAATCTCTTCTCCTTTCCTAGTTGCTTTTTCCAGTAAAGGTTTATATTCTGTGTCAGGGTTAATGTTTAAGATATTAATAAGATCTTTAGAGACATTTAATCTCGATCCTCTGGCTGTTTTGACACTATTGTTATTAAGGTAATTACGAAGGGTATACTTAAGGTTGTTATTGATTTTATTAAAAGTATCCTTTGTTTAATTTTTATAATCTCGCTAGAAGTTAATAAGGAGATTACGCCCTTTTCCTTTGTTAAGAATGTAGTAGTTAATTGTATATGTAATACGGTTATTAATCTGTTGTTTAGTAGCTGTATTAACATTAATGTTGTTAACTAACTTAGTTTAATTAAAGGATAGAATTAAATAGTGCTTATAAAGTTTTTAGGGTAGGGTGCTCTTTAGAAGTTCTCTTTTATAGATATCCTTTTAGAGTTGTTTATTAAAATCATTTATTTTTCCTTAGCTTGAAGATATTTTAGTGTTTTAGGCTTTATGTTTAGTACTAATTAAAGCGGTTGGCGTTGGTTCTCTGTAAATAACAGTAAAGATCTGGTTTTAATTATAGACGAGTAATAGTTAATAATAAGGGAGAAGATCTATAAGAGTTAAGTCTTCTTATAATTATGGATGATTTAACAGTTAATAATTTAAAGAAATAATCCTTTGGTTAGCATAATGTTGGAATTTCTTGTAGTTACGTAAGTAAAAGCGTTTAAATAAGTCTCTTCTAGGTATGACCTAATAAATCTGTGGTTATTAGTAACCACTAATCAGTGTTAGTAGTGCTTAGGTTACAAGTATGCTGCAGCACAAATGTAAGGGAGAGGGTTTAATATTTAATTTATCTATATCTTTTAAAAGAGGGGAAGAAGCAGGCTACAATGCGGAGGTGTGGTGTTGTGGCCACGGTACGGCCCTAGGTTACATGACCTGTAATCCAGCCAATTAAGGTGCGTGCATTCTGTGTATAACCTATAATTCCTGGTTAATGCGGCGTATCCCTTCCATCATCCATACGAGCGATTCCGACAATTAATTTGCTATTAAAGTCTTTTATTAAGCCTTAAAACATTATTAGATTCTAGTTATTAGACCTGGGCAGTAATAGAAAGATTATAAGATGCTTTAGGTTAACATATTAGAGCAATGTATGCTCCTTAGGCTTGCTGTTCAACATATTTCGCTCAGTTAGTTAGGTCATTAACTTATAATAGCTTCCTTCCTTATGCTTTTTATTATAAAAAGAAGGTATTATTATCAGTCTTGCTTAAGATACAACCATTAAACATTAATAGTATTGACATTATTAACCTCTCTTTCGGCTTTATAAGGAATTTGGCATTTTTTAACTTAGCCTCTTTACAATTAAAAAATTTAGTATTACTAAGTCCTAAGGTGTTATCGGTCTGCATTCTAATAATTCTAAAACACGAGCTTTTACTAGAAGAAATAAGGAGATAAGGGTTATATGTAAAGGTTATTATTTATAGCTTTTAATAATAATGATTAAAGTACGTTAACTACTAATATATGCCAGCCTCTGCTATTCCATATAGCGGCTTAATCACAACCATAATAACGTCTGGCGGGTAAAGGTATGCAATTTATGCTGGAAGCTTTGTAAGAATTATGTGATTAAGCTTTATCTGTAACTGCACATATGCTTGGGTAATATCCCTTAGCTAAGCCGTAATACCTTTTCTTTTTAATAATAGAGCAAGGGTAACAATAAGCCTTTAACTTGCTCTTTATATTATTAGGGACTGTATAAGAATAACTTCTTTTTCTTAGTTGCTATGGCCTTAGATAATACATTGTGACTTTTTATACGGGAAGTTAGTTACCTTGCCTTTAACTTCTCTTACTATGCACAAGCTAAAGAGTCTTTTGCCTCCGTGCCTTTACGGGTTAAATTTTACGAATTTAAACATATTCCTAGCTAGTAAAGCATTAATTTCTGCTTTATTAAAGAGTTTAAAAGGTTTACTAGGTGTATTTATCTTTCCTTGCATACAGAGGTTAATTATAAGTTAAAAGTTAGCCTTTTCTTTCTTAGTAAGAAAAGCCTCTGCTTAAGGGTGTTTCCGGGGTCTTCCACGTCCTCTTTATAGCGGAATTATTGCTTTGTTAGTCGGATTCTTATAAGTTTTATTAATTTCGGCGTCTTCTTGCCCTTAGTTGTTTAAGCCGTGGCCTTACCCTCCTTAGGAACTTAAGGGTTTGTTATCTTAAACCGGGTCTTCCTTATAAGAAGATTCCACCTTTAGTAAGGTTATATATAGTTTAATAACTATAGACTAAAACTTTATAGGGCTATAAGGCATCTTAATAATATAAGTCTCTCCTTTTATTAAGAGAAGCTTATAAGGGCTAGTTTATCTGCCTTTTTTGCAATAAACATATACATTAGAATTTAAAGGAAGAGTATATATAGGCAGGGTTATTAGGCCGTTGCGGGTATTAAGAGCATTATGGACTTAGCGCCTTATAAGACTATATCTTACTTTATTTATTGCTTTTTAAAGTATCTTAGCTCTTTAGGTAACTATAAAACTTAGGGGGGAATCATTTGTTATCCTTAGATAGGTTCTAAAGACTAAGAGGGTAGGAATAAGACTATTTAGACCAGCAGAGTTATTGACTGCTTTAATAGCTATTTAAAGCATTTGCTTTTTTAAGAGAAGACCGTCAGTTTTAGTCTTAATAATATTATATACTCTGCAAAGAGGGGCATGATATTGCTTAAGTTTTCCAATACTATTGTGAGTGTCACGGTTGGAGGTCTACTAGTAGAGTGAAGGCTGTAGTCAAGCGCACTCATAGCTAAATAGCTATAGGTAGGGTTAGTAATGTGAATGCTATATTCACTAGCCTCTCTATCTCTTTATAAGGCCTGTTCTCCTATATACTTATGTGTAGCTAGGGCGTGGCTCGCCCTAGTGGGTCTCTGTACTCTTATGCTCTTGTCTTGTAACTCCCCTAACAGAGCGCCTCCTCTTATTTATAATTACTCTTAATTACTATAAGTAGTCCTAGGCCTTAGTCCCTGCTCCCTTTTAACTCCCTTACTATAACCTAGTAATACCTCTTTTCTTAGGTTTATAACTTATGTGTTATTATTTGTTATGGCTTTACTAAATGCGCGTATGTTACGCTAAGCCTACCCTGCTTCCTGTCCTTTTAATAGTAAATCTAATCTTGTAATAACCTTATAGTAAGGTCTCTGCTAGGTTCTAGCTTATACTTATTCTTAATATTAACTCTATGACATTACTAAGCCTGCTAGGCCTAAAGCCGTTTTTTCTTGTTACTTATAATTTACTTCTAACTCTCTCTTATTATTAAAGCTGCCTTACTCTACTTATATTAGCTTATAGCTTACTACTTTATTATAGCTTTAGCACTGCTTATAGAGAAATCGCTCTTAAGCACCTTAGTGCCTAATTACATAAATAACATTATTAATCCAGGCATGTGCGTTAGATTAGTAGCTTAACTATCCAGCTATAAGAAGGTCTCTTCCCCCCCTCTCTTTAACCTGTTTTTTCTTTCTTTCTTTATTATTATTTACTTATATATTATCTCCTGTTGCTACTGTGTTTTTACTTTCTTATAGCTTAGCTGCTATTATTACTCCCCTTTTACTAATATGTATATAAATTTTAATATTATTATTATCTTTCTTATCTGCCCTATCTGTTTAGTAAGTTATATACTTAACGCTATATGTACACTACTTGCTTATAGCTAATAAGTACTAGTTATTATACCTTATGCTAGTTAATCTCCTACTACTTCTGCTATAGCTCCCCCTTTTCCTCTTAGGAAGCCAGATATTATAATGCCTGTCTTTAGAGTTAGTTAGTATATTATCTAAATACTTATGTCCCTAGGCTATAGCTAACTTACTACTAGCATTTAAAAAATTCCTTATTATTATTATGGCTATATAGCAGTAACTTAGCAGATCTTCCTAAAGTCTAATAGCACTAAATCTATTTACCTTCTTAAACATATTATTATCCCTAAGCCCTATAGGAAGATATATAACAGTAAGTACGCTGCTTATACTCTGCCATCCTGTTACTAATTATTATAGCCTACAGCGCTAAATGCTCCTATTGCTTAAGAAATAATAAGGAGTATAATAGCGTTAGTTTCCTATAATTATTCCTATTCTAGTTACTGCTAATTAACTACTAAATGCCTGCTTAAATTAGTGTTCTTTACCAGAAAATGTTTAAATAGATAGAGAAAAAGACTAATAGCGTCTACTACTATTAAATACCCGTGAGTTTATTGCTTAAATATAGTTAATTTACTGCTAATAATTCCTAGGGTGTTGTAAGTATGCAGGTGAATTTAGCTGCTATAATAGCTAAGATAAAAAATTCTGATATTTATAGACGTGCCCGCTGTGTATATCTTTAGGCTGATATTAAGCTTAAGCTTAAGAATAATAAGCATACTATAATCTTATAGGGCATTGCTTATATTATTATGCTTATATAAATAGAGATTGCCAATTACCTATAATATATTTATACCTATAGTAAGGATATATATATCTCCTAGTCCATTTATAGCTTTATAACAGCTAACTTATTGCTAGCTATATAAGCCTACTATAAGGGAAACTTCCCTTACTATATGCGTTACGCCCGCAACTATCCCTTGCGCTATGTTAGAATTGCTTAGCATTAAATCTAACTTTATTAGTGCTAATAAATCTAATAACAGCTCTAAATAAGAGCAGCTTATTAGCGGCAAGGTTATAGTGCTTTTAATAGCTATTAGTCTAGTATTAATAGAGATATATATCTTTAAGTATTGCTAATATCTCTTGTAATGCGTTATGCATATAGTCCGCTACCTTGCTACTATACTCCTTTTATATTCTGTTATAATATCTTATGTATTAAAATTCCTTTTTAGTACCTAGGAATTCTCTAATTTATTATAGCCTTTCTACTTTACTAAGTATTTATGCTGCTTGCCTTAATACTTATGTGTTATAATTTGCTTAACCTTATATGATTCCTAGTTATAAATAGGTAGCTATAACATTACTATAGCCTTATTAGGATTTAGACCTTTATATGGCTCTAAACTCGTAATATTAAATATATTATGCAGGCGTATATTATCTAGGAGCTCCAGACAGTAGGCTAGTCTATATATACCTACTTTCTCCAGAACCTTAAAAGGTCCTAGATACTTTACTATAAGCTTCTTACTTAGTTAATAAAGGTTAATATTCTTAGTTAACAGAAGCATATAGTTGCCTAGTAAAAAACTTATTAAGCCTCTTTTCTTATTATAGTACTTTATATACTGTTCTTAAGTTATATGCAGTAGCTGCTTAGTTGCCTTGTATTGTTATTGTAATTCTTATACCCTTGTCTTTACTTATATGTTTATAATATCTAGTGCCTTTATAATATAGTCTAGGCCCCTTAGCTAATAACCTTATAATAACTCTGCTAGAGAGTAGCCGTAGGCTAAGTACTTACTAGTATTATAAGCATATTAAGCTAAATGTAGGTGGTCTTCCTAGTTTATTTACTCTTATGCCCTAAATGCTTTAAGGTAGTGCTTTAGGACTTAATTAACCCTTTCCGTCTGTTTATCTATTTATAAGTAGAAAGCAGTACTAAGTAGTCATTTAGTTACTAGTAAGTAGCAAAAGGTTCTCTAAAAACTACTAGTAAACATTATCCCTCTATCTAAGATAATCCCTTTTAGTGCACTATAGTCCTTAAACATATGTTTAAGGAAGATAGTAGCAAGGTTACTGCTTATTATTCTTATAGACATAGCTATATATAGCGTGTATTTTAAGAATTAATACATAATAATAAGAATTATATTATGCTCCTTTTTACTAGCTTGTTTTATTAAGGGAAGGCTAGTAATAAAGTCTATAAAGAGCTATTAAAAGGGTTTGCTAGGAATTAGTAATGCAGCTAGCTTGCTATACAGTTGGTGTAACCTAGGCTTATTAACTTAATAGTTTAAGCATAAGTTTATATGGTTTTTTATGTCTTTTTATAATCCTGGCTAGTAATACTATTTAGCTACTCTATAAATTATCTTGCTTATACCCTAGTGTCCTACTATAAGGTTATTATAAGTAAGCATTAGAATTTCTATATATATACCTGCTAGTATATATACCCTTGTGTTAAAACATAGTAAACTGTTTTTATTAATTACCTAGTGCTTTTTCACTGTTATATTACTACTACTAAGCAGTGCTGTCTGCGTTTTATATAATAAATCTTGCTTCTGTGCTTTCTGGATTACTATTATAATGGGTTTACTTAATAGCTCTTTAGTGTGTTTAATAGCACTTTATCTCCTAATTACTATTAGTCTTACTGCTAAATTACTACGTACCTATATAAACTATGTTTCTAGATATATAGCTAGGGAGGTTTTCTTGCTATAAACTTGCTCTAAACTCTTAAATACCGCATTATTAGATAGGGTTACTATTAATATGCTACTTAAATATATAGCTCTTATACTGCTTAGACGTATAGCTAGGGAGGTCTTCTTGCCACTAGCTTGCTCTAAACTCTTAAATACTATATTATTAAATGGGGTTACTATTAATATGCTACTTAAATATGTAGCTCTTGTACTACTTAGATGTGTAGCTAGGGAGGTCTTCTTGCCACTAGCTTCTCTAAACTCTTAAATACTATATTATT